>APFE031516098.1:73058-156656 GCA_000404065.3 Pinus taeda | reverse complement strand
AAATATAAAAGCATAATACTTATAATAAATTCTTTTTTTCTTGTCTGTAAGTTTCTATGGGTAAAGTTTGAAGAAGAGAAATCTGCTCCATAGTTTAGTTTTTAAGCTCCATAGTTTAGTTTTTAAGATGACATTTCAATTTCATATTAAGACCCATCATGAAGACAAAAAAGTTGGAAAGAAGAAAAAGAAAAACATTATAAATATAGATAAGAAGAAAAGAAACTAAATGACAAATGAAAGAAAATAACCCTAACAAATCTAAGAACTAGAAGACGCATAGTTCGAAAATTATAATAACATGTATATAGAATTAAATACTCATGGTTTAAGAAATATATTAAGAGATTAATAATTATTAAACAATATTCTGGCCTAATTTTAGATAATCGATCCTTAAAAATTAATATTAAATTATAATAACATGTAAATATAATTATCCTCTAATATTATTAAAATAAAACATGTATATTTTAAGGTATTAATCAATTTCTACATTGGATTAATTAAATAAATGAATTGTAATGAATGATTATTGTATTAATATAATTATAAACTAGTGAATTAGTCTATAATATTGAAATGAAAGATATAATAATGATATCAATATAATTAAAATTAATTAAATTATAATAATATATTATTGTATTATATTAATATAATATACTTAAACTATTCTATTAATATTAATGGAATATAATATGATATTAATATAATTATAAATATGGTATTATTAATTAATTCTTAAAACTATAGATAAAGTTAAACCTTAGAGATGAGGGATTAGATGAAGCAAATTTTTATTCACTTCAAGTTTATTATCTCTATTATGATTGTTAGGATGTTTCATTATATCAAGTCTCTCTCTAATCATTCTCTTTTGGTAGTGATCTTCTATTAAGATAATTTTTGTATCATCCAAGCATATATGATGCTTAGATTGAAGGGAGTGTTCAACTAGAGAAAAGGTACGAGAGCATTGATTCTTCATGTTTGATACATGTTCTTTAATTCTAATTTGAAAGGATATTTTTGTTTCACTAATGTAGCTTTCACAACAAGAGGAATTGATCATGTAAACCCTTTTAAGTTGTTCTTGATCAATCTTGTCCTTTACTCATTTCATTTTGTGTTTAATTGTTTCCACTGTTTTGAATATAGAACCAATAATCCATTTCGTGAGAATTTTTGAAATTATCTCTGTGACACCACATATATATGGAATATGAGTCTTCTTATTAGAGGGTTGCATGTTTTCAATTTCATGAGGGGGTGGGGCAAGGTCGAGTTTTCTTCTTAGCTTTTTTTATGGCTTTAGGAATGTCTTTATTTTTACATTCAATCATATTAAAGAACTTAGTAAGGTGGTTTAATTCCTTGTCCAAGTTTTCTTGATTAGATATTTGAACTTCTCTTAGGGCCAATATATTTAGAATTTCAAACATCTGAGGGGATAATGGTAAGAGTCTGTGTGTAGGTAGCTATCAATATGAGTTTCTTTTCTAAATAGTTGATGAAAAAGCTCCCATCCTCATGTCTACTAATAAGCACATCAAGGAAGGAAATACATATATTGTTTTCAAGCTCGAGAGTGAAGTTTATGTCTTTAGATATTCCATTCAAATGATCTAAAAATTTCTTGACTTCCTCCTTTCCATGTTTCCAATTAGAATTAGTATTATAAATATACATTTTCAATATTTTTGGTTTCAATGGATAGGATTATAATGCCTTCTTTTCAAATTTTTCCATGTAGAGGTTAGCTACAATAGGTCATAAGGGGGAGCTCTTAGCAACACTAGTGACCTACTCATAGTATTCTCCTTGGAAGCTAAATAATGTAAACTGAATGCATACTTCAACAAGTTTGGCAGTTTCAAAGTCTATGACTTCATATAGAACATTAATAACATCTACTAAGGGAATTTTGGTCAACAATGAGGCCACATCAAAACTCATAATAGTGTCCTTCTTTTCCATTTTTTAATTCTTTATTAGTTAAAAAAATCATAAGACTCCTTAATGAAGGATTCAATATTTCCAACACGGGGGTTTAATGTGCTAATAACATATTTAGCTAACGCATATGTCGAGGAGCCAATGGCATTAAGAATTGGTATTAATAGAATACCATTTCCATGAGTATTAGGGAGACCATATGTTCTAGGTGTTATATGAGAGGTTGGGAGAAGTTTCTTCTTATTCCTCTCATCCAATTTAAAAACATTGATTCCTTTCTCACATATTTTATGACCTTAGAGATAGGTTTTTCTTTAAAACTCCAGTAGTTGCCACAATTGAGATGATCCCTCATTTTTTCAATGTAGCTATTTTTATTTAGGATTATAGTGACACCACCTTTGTCAACTTTGATAATGACAATATCCTCATTATTCTTTAGATTTTTTAAGGTTAATAATTCACTTCTGCTCAAACTATTTCTGGGTGACTTGGCTTTTCTAAAAATTATAGCACAAACTTTTTTATGGTTTCCTTATTTTCTTCTTTCTCTAAGTGTTGTATATTATCCACTATACAACATAAGATGCTTTCGGTTAGAATCCTTCTAGGAGCAATGGCAAAATTAAGTCCTTTATTGAGAACATTAATCTCATCTTTGCTAAAATTGTAATTAGAGAGGTTAATTACCTTTTATTTCCATAAAAGGTAATTAGAGAGGTTAATTACCTTGAGAGTGTTGATGTTGTAATAATTATTTTGATTGACCACACCAGCATTGTTGTTATCATTTGTATTGATAATTTCAATAAACTTATCGCAAAGAGGGTTTCCTATATTACTATTGGACCTGCTTACAGTCCTATTTAAAATAGGGTATCCATGTAACTGTCGCTTCTATTATCCCTCAACGAATTAATGAAATTATAGTTGTTGGTATCTATGTAATTGTCACTTGTACTAAAACAAATTAATGACTTTTTCAGAATTGAAAGACATGAAGTTCTCCTTCTTTGCATTGGTAAATCCCAAAAAATATTTATTCGAATTATCTATACAAGATGGGCTATTCTCCTCATTAACATTACTAATGTCGTTCTTAGCTCCACCCGAAATCTTTTTATCGGGCCGGAGGTCTACGCTGGTGGTGGAAGGGGAGTTCGAATAATTGTAACGAAATTCAAATTTGATTCAACACAATCAAGGGGCTGGAAAGTTCTCAAAGAAAGGAAGTATCATTCTTAATTACCATAGCCAGGTCTTCACTACAGTTTAGCGATTGGTTTGAGTTGATCGAAGAGTTAATAAAGTTCTTTATAAAATCAATGTTATACCAATGACATTAAAAAATTAAACTTATTCAAATTTATAAAATATGTGAAATATATGCATATGAATAAGTATTTCAATGAAACCTAAAATACTATTATTTTTATATTTTTATATATAAAGATGTCAAATTTATATAAATATGAATAATATTATTAGAAATTAGCTTAAATATATTTTAAATTTGAATTTTCCAAACTCCAAAATAAATCCAATTTTTATAAGTGTAAATTCACTTTTTTTTAATATGATATATAGAACTTTCTAAATTGAAATTAAAATAAATATTATTAAATATTATTATAAATTTAATTCAAAAGAAATATATGAATACTTATAAATTAAAATTAAAATGTAATGCAAAATATGTAAATTATTTATAAAAATAAATTGCATTTAATTTATATAAAACAAATATATTTAAGTAATTTTCATAAAATACATGTCCACATGGGGTAGCTCAAGTGGGAAGGGCCGTGGAAATGAAGTCTCACCGAACCGGAAGTCTTGGGTTCAAATCTTGGGCTACCCTCCCCCCATTGAGGGGTACTTAATGGCCATGTAAATCGGAGAGTCCCGCCCCAGCTTACAAAAAAAAAATTTATAAAATACATAATTGTCAAATTAATTGGTTATAGATATTATTTTAATAAATAAAGTGATAACATATAAAATCTGTTGGTTATAGATATCATTTTAATAAATAGAGTGGTAACATATCAAATTGGTTGGTTATTGTGTGAGAGGAGCTTTACCTCCAATATAGAGGAGGTCTTGTCATGTTGTCTCCTTTTTTTTAAACCGAAACTAATAAAATTTATATTAAAATAGAAAAACACATGGTCAAAATATTTACATGTTTTAGAGATATTCAAAGCTTGCAATTTGAGATTGAGCATGGATGCTCAATCCAAACCCTTGAGCATGCTCAATCCAAACCCTCAAGTAAGTTTCCCTTGACACAAAAATTTTAGTCCCTTTTCAAGTAAACATTTTCCAAAAATCCCCAATATCCTAACACGTTTACACTTCATTTTTCACTGATTTTATTTTGATTTAGCTCGACTTCTTGTTTCTCTTGGTGAAAATATTTTTCCTTTCTTCCCAACTTGAGCTTAGCACGCATTTTTTGCAAATTTTGGTGAATTATTCTTCGGAAAGTGCACAATAATATTCTTGAAATCTTCCCCATTCACTTGATCTTCCCAAGAGGTCACCTTTTCAGCATTATTCATTATGGTTCTTTAAGGGGTTCTGTTTTCCATGAGGGATTATTGCTTTTCCACTAATATTGCATCCCAGGAATCCTTATTAGAGACTAGATGTTCCTCGTTGGCATGCAATTTTTCCTACTTAGATTTTGTTCTTGTGTATGTGTTTGCTTTAATTGTATCTGCTCCCTTCTTATCTCTTGGTTCTTTCATGCCCTAAATCTCTTCATCTTTCTATATGGTAGAGTGATCACCTTGTGCTCCTTCCAACCATTTGAACCGTCAATATTTTTTTTGGTCTTTTATATTCCAAGAATATTTGGGCTAGTTTTGAATTGCATAGCTAGTTTCACATGATGCTCTACACTAAAATGAAATATTCTCATAGTTGAGCTTCTAGACACAAACAAAACTCAGAGCCATCACATTAATCTTCATGGAAAAACCCTTGTTGAAGTTCATCTCCATATGAATGTGGGCATAAGTAGTCATGTAATTTTTTTGATGTTAAAATTTTCACAAGACATTCCCAATGGAGGAAATCAATGTAATATTCAAAAAATGGAAGGGGAGGTTCAAAAGCATTACCCAAAGTGGAGTTGTGGAGATTGATGTCATTATCAGATCAAAAGTGGTAGTCTAGGGCTGTGTAAAGAGACTAGCATTGCCCAAAAACCATGACTTAGGTTCATACATGGCCTTCATATCCTCTATATTATCAAAAACCATAGCAACAAAACCCTCAACAATAGTGTAAATGCTCAGTTAGTTCGTAAAAAGGGGCTTCTGTGTGTCAAAGGCCCCTTTGTGTAAATCAACTAGCCATAGACAATACACATTAAACCTACAAACTAAGTCATTCCCTAAGAAACTAATCTTCAGAAAAAAAAGCTTCCTCATCCACATGAACATTGGGGGAAGAGATTGCTTGAACCATCAGAAGACCAGAACAAAATTTCAACATAGAATTTTATGAAACCGAATAAAATCTAGCTTAACATTCTACTATGCCTACTAAAGAAACTCTCCTTTTAACTGAATCATAGTTATTCATCATTGAACAATATGTTAAAGACATCTATGTAAAATCCATGCAACCAAAGCAAATAGTGGATGAATAGGGTGAAACCCTAACCACCACCACAAGGTTTTCAAACATCCTCCATATAAATCAACTATCTTGCAACTTTTTTTTTATGTTTTTTTGTAATTTTATATTTAAAAATAATAAAATAATATTTACATTAACAATTAAAAGAATAGTAATAAGAGAAAAATCTTTCAATAGATGCTACAAATAAAATACTTCCATTTCCATCTCACTTTTAGTTCAACTTTATATACAACGATGAAATAATTTAAAGGGAAAACAATTAATGTAATATGTAATGTAATATAATATTAATGAAAATGAAATGTTTAATATGGGTTATAAATAAAAATACTTCAATATCCATGTTTAGTAAAATATTTTAACGTCAAATATATAGATGGAGACAAAGAAAGAGCCATAGAGTTCTTATTATATAATTAATAGGTATTTCCTAATTGCATTGAGAGGTGCTCTCAAACCCAATATGGTAGAGATATTGTAATGTCTTGTCCCCTCATGTTTAACATTTGACATAAAATATAAATAAAAATAAAAATTAATTAAATTATAAATTAAAATAATTAATCTACCATCGACAAATTTTGAGACTCTATATTTTAAATACAATATTCTAAAATGTAATTTTTAATTTCAAAAAAATATATAATATTTTATATATTTTCAATGATATTATTCTTTTTTTTAAACTTGTTGAAAAAATGAAAATAAAATAACCTTATGTGAAAACATTTTTATTTGGTCAATATAAAATAGAATTATGTAAAAAATAACATTAAAATAAAATAACTTCATCATATTGATCCATTGTATCAAACCACAGTATGAGAACCCCTCGTACTAACCCATGGTATTCATGTGGAATATAGCATATTTAACGTGTGCAATTAAACCAACCTAGATCCATCATAACATTGGATCTACCAAGGTTCGATGTTAAGATGGATCTGGGTTGTTTTAAGGTACGAGAGAGATTTGTAATTCCTTCAATGTTAAAATGGAGTTGACATGTAAAATTTAAATATATGAATATATATATGTGTGTGTGTGTGCGCGCGCATATACATATACATACACACACACACATATCCCATGGATACAAGTTTCCTATTTCTTGATGCAATGAAAATAAACTTGGAACCAATTTCATGGGTTGGGTGATCTACTTCCAATACTTGAGCGCTATTCACCAATATTCACAAAGTCCAATAGAGAAATTTAACTCAAAAAGTGAAGAACGAGATCTCCACTCTTAATTCTTAAAGCATTGCTCCTCGAAGACATTTCGGAAAGGTGATTTACTTCTAGACATTCAAATTTCTGTGTAAGGGTGTTTTCTGCTCTAACACACTTATATTAGGTGATTTTATTAACGATTTCCATTAAATTTTTAACAAGAATTTTCTACCCATCTAGCACACAGAATTAGCTAGAGAAGATGTTATTTCTCGTCCCAATATTTTTTCCCACAAACTAAAATCCTCAATTCATTAGCCCATAAGTTTTTTTTCTACATCGTTTCTCTTCAATGTAGTCCAATAAGAGTTTGACACCATCATCCACTAAAATTCATACCCAATGCACTACTTTGCCCAATGAAATTTCACGCCTCACATATTCACCCTTTGCAATGATCTCAACTCAAGTTTTGATGACACTCATATTTACACATAATAAAATGAGTTCCCCTCTCATTCCTTTCATTCGTATCCTCCATTTATAGGGTAATTTCACATAAAAACCCTCAATTTTCTCATTCATATATCATACACACAAAGTTGTAGGTTTACTTCATATTTTCTCTAGATTAGATACATATTTTAACCAAACAAAATATTGGAATCTATTTAATAATAGATCAATAAAATAAAAATAACACGAAGATTTGACAGAAACCTTTCACTTTTCATTACTAAAAATGTGTACACACATCTAAGTTAGGATCTATTATGTTGTGTGGTCAATCGACCAACTTGCTTCGAGAACCAAGTAACCAATCCCTACCAATGCCTTGTGGCTTACACTTTATGCTAGGAAACCTTCACTTCCATCTCACTTAAGTGAACCTCCTACAAAACTATAGTTGATTCTAACAATAGAATTATTTTTTTCTTCTATTTTAAGTATTAAGGGGTTTTCGCAGTGAATTATAATAGATATCATTTTTTGGGATTCAACTGCGCTATGTAAGTCATTCGTGTATGACCATTTCCATGAGAGGTAGTCGTAGCTGACTAATTTCTCATGATTTTTTAATAGTCCACTTACTCATTGCATTGGGTGATGCTCACAGTGGTGAAGAAGTGGGATTGAAACCAGTGAAATGTATCACATAGCATCAATCATCACTTCCAAGGCTCACACCTGGTACCAAGACTTCCTGTGAGGTTACCCCTCCCAGATCGCCTTTGGCTCAAGCACACTTAATTGTGGCTTTTTCCCCACAATTAACCCCACTTAGCTTGCTACCGCATTTGCAAAACCTTAGCAAATATTGTGCCTCATGAACCATTGAAGTAGATTTCACTTGGCTCTTTTGAATTTAAGTATTAACGGGGTTTCATAGTGCATTATATTAGATATCATTTTTTGGGGTTCAACTACGTTAACTAAATCATTCATATATGACTATTTCCATTAGAGGTAGTCGTAACTGACTAATTTCTCATGATTTTTGAATAGTCCACTTAACATTCATTGAATCAGGTGATGCTCACAGGGGTGAAGAACTACGATTGAAAGTAGTGAAATGTATGACATAGCATCAATCTTCACTTCCTGTGCTTGCACCTGGTAACCAAGACTTCCTAGGAGCTCACCCATCCTAGATCACCTCTAGCTCAATATTATCTTATCTTTATAATCACTCATGACTTCAGATATTTTGATCTCCTTGAACTTTCCCTCATTATGGAAGTTTGTTACAATGACCCAACATTTACCCAATGACTCATATTTGATTGAAAACTCATTGATCCATTTCGATCCTTATAAAACTAATTACTTGCAAACTATGAAGAAATTCAAATATTCTTACGTGAATTTTACAATCAAAACCCTCCTTGGGCTAGTGTTGAGACCTTAGGCATATTGGGTGTGTGTTATATTATTTCCACGACTAGAGCCACCCATTGTACATTGTGTGGGGTGCAACAGGGTGTGATATGGTTGGCGACAACCCACACTGTTGGGGGGTTTGCAGGGGGGGGAGTAACCCCCCTACACGGTGTCAAGGGAAACTTCCAAGAATTTTTTTTTTTTTGCAGACCCAAGGATGGGGGCTGATCCAAGGATGGGGGCTAACCCAAAGACCATGAGTGAACTTACCCATTGTTTATGCTTGGGTTTTGCACATGCTTTTGGGCTTGATGGTTTTCTTCTCATGGTATTTTGTAGATGTAGTCAAGGGAACTATAGCTATGTTCTAATCGAGGGTTAGTGGATTGGGGTTTATGAATGTTTTGACATGTATATATATGTATTTTAACATTGAAAAGAACATAATGAAAAATCAATATGGCAGTCCCGATTTTGGGATCCAGGGAAATCCTTTGTGTATATTTGTTTTATGTTCTCTCTATTGTATATTTTTCTGTTTTAAGAATTCGTTTGAAGGTAATTTCTCTACAGGGTTAAAATATACGAGGCCTGATCAATATTTAAACTTGTCATGGAAAGAAATATGCTCCCACATCAGAATCCCATGGTAAAATAAGTCAAGACCTCCTAGTTGTTAGCATCAGGTTTGCACCTTCAGTTCAAGGTACTATATAATAGTTCATTTTTGAAAAGTAAAGGGCCTATTAATTTTTTTGAAATTTTCTATTTAATCCTAGAGATATGTATAATCAATGTTTTTCTTTTACATAACCCTACTATTAGCCTATGTTTTTCACAGGGCATTTAACCTATCATAAACCTACAGCTCGTGCTACAAATTTTTTTCATAGTGTGGCAATATGAAATATTTATGTGGTGCACACCGAAAATTTTTAAAACTTGGTTTTCAAGTTGTCAGCGCCATTATTTTGAGTTCCCAAATGTTTGTTCATAAATCCTTGGGCCTTTTCATCCAACTATATTTTAAAGGCCAAGAGAGTCTTTGAAAATCAAACACAAATATTCCCAGTTTACCTTAAAACTACATTTTCCAATAAACCTTGATTTTTATTTTAAATGTGAAGGAAGCTTTATGAGCATTTTGCAACATTATCTTTGGGTGTTTTAGGGTTGGGAAAGGGATTTTAGCATCATATATTTTACAATATGGATCTCTCCGGTCATGTGAATAGGTTTGAACTTGATGGTATGTATTTCGAGGTCTATCGAGAGATATTAATTCTTTTCAGAAATGCAATATGGGAGTCATTGTTTCAATGCTTCAACGAACATAATCCCAGTTGTGCAAGAATTAGGACCATACAATTAACAATCACATAGGAGTACATTGCTCAAGCAACAAGTTTTCCAACTAAGGTTGAGGGGTGGTTTAAAAAGTAGAGTTTGCAGAATGTAGACTTGAATTATTTCTTGAAGGAGGACTGTGAGAATCAAGATTGAAATGTAGGGGTCCTCTAAAATATGTTGAAGCCCAAATGTTCTACCACCCTCAACATTGTACAAAATTTATTCACTTGTGATGAAAGGTATTCTAAAGCCTACTGGTATCATATGAGGTTTATTTTTCATTTTAAAGGTTTTAGAAAGATGAATCTACCATATTTCCTTCACCAAAGTTTGATAAATATGTGCACCAAAGAAAGAACAAGGCCTGAGATACAACCCTATGATATTTGTCATCATGACCTAATTATAATATTATACACTCATCATTTAAATAAGAAAGTGGAATAGTTGAGGCAATTGAGAAGGAAAAATGCCAATTTTAGAAGACCACCTACACCTAGAAGGTCAAGGAATGGCCAAACCAAAGTTTATGCCCAAACCTTAGCTCAACAAGCAAAAGGTGAGTCTAGTCACATCCTTGTTGATAAAAATGAAGGAGCCCCTATGAAAAAGCCAGAGGTTAAGGCTTATGAAAGGAGGACTAAAAACTAGAAAAAAATGATGGTAGAAGAAGAGGAAGAAAAACATAAAGCAACTCAAAGGAAAAAAGGAAAAAAAAAGATAGAAACAGAGGATGAAGAAGCTGAGATAAAACCTAGGGTTTATGGAAAAAGGCCTCACACTCACCCAACTAACAAGCTGAGACTAAATTTCAAGGCTAAAATGAATCTTATGATAAAAGAAGTAGTGATTATTAATGCAGAGGAGGAGACTATGGAAACTTCAAAAAGTAAAAAAATATAGAGGAAAATTGAGCATGTTGACAAAAAGAAGGAAAAAACCCTAGAGGCTGCCAAAATAAAATAGAAACCTATTAGAAGGGTGACAAGGATTCAAAACAAGCTAGGCATCCTTGTTGAGGCTACAGAAGCCATGGGGCAATGAAAATTGACTTCATGGGGTAGAGAAATACAAACCCTAGTGTTGTTGCACAAACCCTAATGGTCCCTCAACATTTTAACCTACTGAGTTGAATATTTTTTACAGTAAATTTTCTTTGATATGTTGTGGTAATATGTCAGAGGTTTTTGTGGATAAGGGAGTATGATTCAACATGAGAAAAGAAATCCTTGAAAGGAGCAAGTAGTTGTAGAGGCAGTTACACAGTTTCAATATAATTTACACGTTCATGCATGAGTTTTCTACAAGGAGGAAAAATGAGTTTGAGTATAGAATATTAAGCCTACAAACAAGTGAACAACCCCAGATCCTAAAATGCAGCAGTGACGTCATCTGTTCCAAGATCATAAGAGGAGATAACCCACACCAATTCTACAAATTTGTTTTCACCAATAATATGTGCCTAATAGAGATCCGAGTAGATAAGATGATAGGATTATGATTAATTTTGTTAATTAAAGTTTCAGATTATCTACGTATATTGTAATTATTGCTACCAAACATTGAGGAGCTTATCTCTATTGTATTCTCCTATATATTACATGTGAAATATGAAAAAAAATGTTTTTTTTTTAAAGAAGAATAGTCATTTTCTGTGTGTTTATGGCTGTATTAATTTACAATTTTCCAAGATCATTATATTTTGACCAATTATATAAATATTCATGCAATAGTAAGCCTTAGTATGTATTTGTTGTATTTTTCAATGTTTCCTTCTTTGTAATCTCATTTGAATGTACGGTCTTCTGAATATTTGAATAAGAGTAAATGTTACAAAATTCATCCTTTGATGCTATGCTTCATAGACTTCAAATATTTGCACTCATATCTTCTAAATCTCCTCTAGAATTAATTTTATATGCCCTATTGTAGTGAATTATTCTCCTATTTTTCCCTCTAGCTATAACGATAACGAAGGTATAGGATGTGCTATCTAGCTTTCCTTTATCAATCCTAATTAGAAAACCAGTTATCTTGGTAAATTTACATAAACCCTAGCTAATTGACTCCATTTCCCAATGGACTATCTCCCTTAGGCCTAACCAAACCCTACATCTACATAATAGAACTAAAGATATAACAACTATTTGGGAATACAATTAGTTTCTAAAAATTTAGTGATTAAACCGTCAAAAAGAGCCCTCTCTAGATTGAAGGCAATGGCCTTCAATCTACAAGATTGGGTTGCAAATATTACCTTAGAGACTTTTCTCCTACAATGGACATTTCTAAGTGATAAAACTAGTCATGTGTCTTTAATCCTAAAACCTCTTGGATCCCATATCTTGGTCTGCAATATCTCACTTTCTTTACGGATGCAAACTTGTATAGTCAACCTTTTTATATGGTTGATTGTATTCTTCTTCTTAGTGTTATAAATCCTCTTATGTTTTTGCATAAGCTTGTATAGTTCATCAATTTCATCATCCATCCTCTCTCTCTACTCGCAAATGCTTCTCTTTATATGGATATTTTCCTCATGCATAAAAATATTAAAATTCTCAACCTTATCCACTACAATACAACAATAAATACACCTTTAAAAGTGTTTAAGACATAAAAAGGTATTTTCTGATGCTATTCTACAACACACTAATCATTTCTCTCCTTAGACTCTTCCATTCTAATTTGACTTGTCATATTGTCTTTTAGGACAATTTCTTGCTTTTCACTTCCTTTTAACGAATGAAATAAGTTTCGGTTTCATGAGGAAACTCAACATCCTCATTTACTAATGCACTATCCATTGGCACACTACTTGAAATAAAACAAACAAATATACATGCATTATGAAGACATACCACCCAATTCCTTCTTCAATTAATTGATTGCTTGCATGGGAAAATCCCACCTCATCTTCTTCTCTAACAGAATACATATTATGTCTTTTAGTTTTTCTTTTAGAAAGCAAGCTTTGATTCTCCTAAATATTCATGACATGCTATTCTACAACACACTCATTGTTTCTCTCCTTAGACTCTTCCATTCTAATTTGACTTGTCATAGTGTCTTTTAGGACTATTTCTTGCTTTTCACTTCCTTTTAACAAGTGAAATAAATTTCGATTTCATGAGGAAAATCAACATCCTCATTTACTAACGCACTATCCATTGGCACACTACTTGAAATAAAACAAACAAATAGGCATGCATTATGAAGACATACCACCCAATGCCTTCTTCAATCAATTGATTGCTTGCATTGGAAAATCCTACCTCATCTTCTTCTCTAAAATAATACATATTATGTCTTTTAGTTTTTCTTTTAGAAAGAAATCTTTGATTCTCCTAAATTTTCATGACAACATTCAGTGTTTGTCTTACCTCCTTACTTGTGTAAACTGGAGTTAAATGTAATTCATTAGCATTAAAAGCACAAGGCTCTTCAACCTGAGTTGATGCCTTCACCTTAAATTCTTCATGTTGATATGTTTTTGCAAAATGTCACTAAGATCCTCAATATACCTCTCATCATCATCCCAAATTCTCCAAGAATTCCTTCTTTCTCAGGTTCACATATGTCAACTTCTTCCTCATACTCAGTTGCCCTATGATCTTGCTTAAACTTATGTATTTTTGTTTAATTTTGTATCATATTTATTTCAAGTAATTTCTTAGTAGGCCATTTGACCCTTTCCTGATATTCCACCTACTTATTTGGTTCTCCACATCTTGTTGTAGTAGATTCACAAGCACATTTAACCATTCCTTCATCTCAGCGAGTTCCTTCTCAAACTCCTTATTACTCATCTTCCTCATGCCAATTGTTTTGGCATTGTCTTTCATTTGATCGTGACTTCTCATTGATCCTTGGACATGACTATTAGTAGTTATTCTCACTTCCTCCTTTTGTGAACTCTCATTGTCGACTTGAGAGCTGCAACCAAATCAACACCTTACTAATGTATCTCCTCTGAACTTCACTAATGGTTCATTTCACTTGAACCTTCTTTCTCAGCACTCCTTGCTCCTTTAGGTTATGCATTTGCTCGCATTCATCTGTTCATAACTTCAATGTTGTCTTAATTCCAACCTCATTTGGAGTTCGTCAAGGTTCCTTTTCAACATTCTCATATAACTTGTTGCTACCTATCATTAACCACTTCACAAATTAATTGAAAAAAATACCAAATTACATACATGTTGTTGCAATTTTTCACTCCTCCTAGCTATGATCCTCAATTAACGACCTTATTTCAAAGAGATTACTAGTTCTAATACCAAATGATGGAGCCAAAATGAACTTGACAACAATTTCGTGGGTTGGGCGCTCTACTTCAAATTGTTGAATGCTATTCACTAATATTTACAAAATCCAACACAATAATTTAACTCAAAAATTAAAAAATGGGATCTCCACTCTCCACTCTTAAAGCTTAAACCATAGCTCCTTAAAGGTAGTTCCAAAAGGATATTTACTTCTAGACATTCAAATATATGTGTAAGGGTGTTTTCTCCTCTAACTCCCTTCTAAAATGATATTTACTTCTAAACATTCAAATATATGTGTAAGGGTGTTTTCCCCTCTAACTCCCTTATATTAGATTATTTCCTTAATGATTTCCATCAATTTTTTAATAAGATTTTTCTGCACCAATTTTTTAATAACACTTTTCTGCACATATCACAGACATTGGAACCTAGAGAAGGTGTTATTTCTCTTCCCAAGAATTTTGTCCACAAATTCAAATCCTCAATTCATTAGACCATAAGATTTTTCTTCAAACACTGCTCTTCTGCGTTGTCCAAATAAAAATTTGACATCATCACCACTGAAAGGCACATCTAATGCACTATTCCACCCAATGAGATTTTATATCTCATGTATTAAGTCGTGCAATATTCTCAACTCAAGTTTTTATGACACTTACATTTACACATAATAAAATGAGTTCCACTCTCATTCCTTCCATTCTTGTCCTATTTTTACAAGGTAATTTTATAGAAAACCCCTTGATTTTCTCATTCATATGTCATACACACATAGTTGTAGTTTTACTCTGTATTTTCTCTTCAGTAGATACAGATTTTAACCAAACAAAATCTCATACTCTATGTTTTTAGTAAGACATAAATAAAAGAACAAAATCATAGAGATTTCGTAGAAACCTTTGCCATTTCATTACTAAAAAATGGTACATACATCGGAGTCTTGATCAATTCTACTGTGTGGTTAACCGACGAGCTTTCCCTCAGGACCAAGAAACTAGTCCCTACAAATGCCTATTGACTTGCACTTTATACAAGGAAACCTTCACTTCCAGGTCACTTAAGCAACCCTCCTACAAAGATATAATTTCTTCTAACAATAGAATTCTTATGTTATCTTTACAATGACACATGAATTTAGATCTTTTGATCTCTTTGAATTTTTCATGGTTATGAAAATTTGTTACAATGACTCAACACTTTCCTAATGACTATATTTTTTACCCTTTCTAAATCACTAGAGACTTTCAAAACTATTACTGGACACAAAAAACAAGACAAATTCAAATATTTTACAAGATTACAACCAAACCCCTCACTGATAACTATTGGACCTTAAGTTAAATTAGTATTATACCTTGAAGGAGAGAAGATGCTCTACCTTATTTCTTATTGAGTAGGGATGTGTTATATTTGAAATTCAAGCAATATGAATTATAAATTAAATTCATATAGCTTAGTAAATAATTTCTTTATAGTTAGAATCTGTATTTGTGTTATCAAAACAAGTATATATCTATTTTATTTATTATTACTAAGACAGTAAAAAGAATAAGTTCTTGGTGTGAAAACATTTCTTAGTTTGCAGTAAAAAAACATTATTATTCAAGCGATTTATCCCTCTCAAGTTTAATAAATAATAAATAAGATAGATCTCTATTGATTAAAAGAATATTATATTATGAAAGAGGAAAATTATTGACATGATATGAAAATTATAATACGAAAACAAATAATTCGTATTAAGTATTTAAATTTCATATGGAAAATTATCATAACATATAATTACATAATGACATATAAATAAATTTATATAAATGTATAGATGACCTCAGGAGATGATAAATGAGAATTTGATTTTTATTATATATATTATATATATATTAATATAATATATATATTAATGGTGTCATTAGAGGGGAAAGGGTGCTTATGGCTTTAAGTTAAAGTTATGGGGTATTTATGGCACTTATGATGCATGAAAAAAAATGATCCTAAAGCTTATGTCCTCTACCAGGGGATTTAGTTAGCCAAAGAAAAACATCTCACTATTCTATGAGAAGCTCTCATTCTTGAGCATTTGGTGAAGGGGTCTTCTTCCAAGGGACAAAATAAGGGGTCCTCCTCCAATGAACAAAATATTCAAACTTATTAAGAAAAGAATTAGGAATGAAATGGAAGGGTTCACTTCAATAGTATATTTTCGTGTACTTTGTGGTCCCAATAAAGATGCAAAATTATGTGTTAATGAAGGGTTTAAATTATGTTTGGGATATTTAAAAATCAATGGATTAACTACGTCTTCTCATTTGATGTGGGAACATAAAATCAAGTCCATCATTTGTTTCCTAGAGGTAAGTGGTCTTGGAATTTTCTAAAGGGAGTGGATTCCCTCAATTTTACACACTGTATAAACAAGAATAGTGAATTTTTCATGTAAACACAAGTCTCCTAGATATATAAAGGAATGTAGGTTTGTTATGGGAGTTATTTTGAGATTGTATTCTTTCCCATGAGACAAATAATTGGGCTAAAGTGTTATCTAGTTTTTAGAAATGAAGATAGATATAGTAAAACTAGGGAACTTTTAATTAATGATTAGATATTTTAAATAAGAAAAAGAAGGCCAAGAGATCCAAAAGGGGAAGAAAAGATAGAGATGTCAAAGAGAATGGAGAGGGAAAATTAATTATGTGATCAGGCTATAATTATATGTATTTTATGCTAACGAATTTTGTGTGTATATCTTCCATTAATGTGTGTCTGATCTCTGTGGTTTGGAATTGATATGTTTATGCTTTGTGGAATTTAAATATGCAAGATTGTAATTGTGAGTTGAGATAATCTAATCCCTGAATGTGAGCATATATGTTCATGAAGAATTAACTCAAGAAAAGAAACTTCGAGTGATTGTCCATCATTGCAGATAGACCACAATTGCATAGTAGTCACTATCAACAAGAGTTGACAAAGTTATCTCTACCATCAACGACATAGTGTTCATATCAGTTTTGGCCTTTACCAAAGTAAAACACTTGAAGGTTGAGATTCAGAAAAAACTTAAACCTTTCGAAGTCCCAACATTTGACAAACACACAGTTTTTTGTCAAGGAGTTTTCCCGTCTTCTAGCTCTCAGGAATTCGAGAAAGTTTATTTGTGTAGGAATATTTCATGAGCCTAATCCGGCATCCATCGGGTGATGAGTCAACTCATGGCCCTGAGAAACAAACATATTTCCATCACTTGAAGCTTCCATCTCAACCTGGAGATTTTAGCATGGTGCTACTATAATAGGGATTGTAATGGTAAGTATTAAATTGTTTTCTCTACTAGTATAGATTTATCTTAAGTGTACATCTAGCATGAGTTTACAGGGAATTTTTTTAGGTATAAATTTTTTTAGAGTGCAAAATAAAATGTTATTTTTCATTGTTTAAATTGTATTTTTGAATGCTTAATAGAATATATAGCACTAATTAAACGTTTTAATCATAAAAAAATATTATTTTCATGATATATACTTTTTTTTACTTCTAATTACTTTAGCCCATTCATTTTTTATTATAGCCAATATAATTTTTCTATTTAAAACATAATCTTTATTTTAAAATAACACGAACAAACTGACAAACATACTTACACATCTCCTTATGCTAATTTATAATCTCTAGGCTCAATAAATAATCTCATAAAAAATGTTCCCAACCACTACATGTCCATTTGCTGCCACTGAATGATGAAAAGAGTGTAAGGTTTACAAAATACCTAACTGTCCCATGGGAGGCAGTCTTGTCAGCTAACAAACCCAACAAATCAACCCTTTTACAACCAACCACGACAAGTCCATTTGCTGCCACTGAATGATGAGAAGAGTGTAAGGTTTACAAAATACCAACTGTCCCATGGGAGGCAGTCTTGTCAGCTAACAAACCCAGCAAATTAACCCTTTTACAGCCATTCAAGTTATTTCATACTTCCATAACACTACCGGGAAAGTGCCAAAGCTAGGAAAGCAGCGACAGGTAGGGGGCAGTCGCTTCGGTTAACAAACCCGATGATGGGAAATTTCCATGGAAATGGATGCCATCACCGGTAGTTCAGTTCACCGCCATGAAGTTAAGCAAGAGTGTTAGAAGCGATAGGGGCCGAATATTCTAGGCGCCTTTGGTTTAAGTACCTGCTTCCGAACGATGATCATATAATTTAGATTTTGGAAAGCCCTTGTGCTAAGGTCTATGAATTTGAAGAATGTGCGAGATTGTGTTGTTCGATTGTGGTTTCCTGCGGAGTTGAGCAAAGCACTTAAGATCGTTGTGGAAAGTTGGGAACTCATCCATAATCATGATATGGGATTTTATTGAGATTACAAGCAAAATCAATTTGGGCCATCAATAAATATTGGTGAAGCTGCTACAATTGACATCATTATTTCTTAGACTTAAATGGATTTTAAGATAAAAGATAATCATGATATGGGATTTGATTGAGATGGCAAGCAAAATCAATTTGGGCCATCAATAAATATTGGTGAAGCTGCTGCAATTGACATTACTATTTCTTAGACTTAAATGGATTTTAAGATAAAAGATTTGATTATCAGTGAATTATAATATGATATGCTAAAGCAATTTTATAAACAGTATATATCTAAAACTAATCTTAATTTTATTATTGTATATAATACTTAATATAATCCAGTAAAAATTCTAATTATAATTATTAAAATAATTATAATTTTTTATTTCTATTCCTTAATTTTATAATATTATTAAATACTATTATAATTATAAATAACTACACCATTATTTTATTTTATATAAATTATTAATAATTCAACTTCTAAACCAATTATAAAATAATTTCATAACAATGTTACTACACTAAATTCATTTCAATTTACCTTTGCAATTATGGTCCTAAATGTAAATATTTTAATATTGTATTTATTAAATGTCCGACAAATTGTTTAAAATTTGTTTATTCTCAGTAATCTTTGGAATGATTATTCTTATATAGTGAATGCTAAAATAAATGCACACATATTTACAATTATTGTAAAAGAGTATAACGTATGAATAATTAAAATATAAAATACAAATAATTAAATTATATATTTTAAAAATTAATGTATGATTAATATGTTTCTCCATTATCATTATAAATAATAATGTATTAATTTTTGATATCGCATTTCCAATTATACAAGTTCATGAGTTTATTATTTTTTTATATTAAATAATAAGAAAATATTATATTTATTAGGAGATGTTTAATATTTGGAGTAGATATTTCAATAATTTTTATAGACTACATTGAAATTATGAGTTTTAACTCTTGGCATTTCAAATTAAAGAGTTGAGATTCATTTATCAAGGATACCTTCATAGTTTGGTCTCATGGACATTCCTCCTTCATCTCCATCTTCGACCACTTAAATATCCTCTCCTCTTATGCTCAATTTATAGTAAAATTAAAAAAAAGTTGTCTCTTACCTTCATTGATGTTCTTGCATCTCTTCTTTTCTTTCCCATGAAATCTACTAGAAAATGACCCACATTGACTATTAAATCCACTTTCATTCCTATTATCATACAATGCAAAAAAATTAATTGCTCTTAACACTCTCTTCAATACAACCATTTGAATCTATTATCATCAATTCCTAACCAAAGAAGGAATTCAATTTAACAAAGGCTCAAAAACCAATGGGCACTGCATTTCATAGATCAAGAATGTGTTCGGGTATGTTTCATTAAAGAGATCATCAAGACCTCGTTAGGACCTTATTTAGGCAATGATTTGAACCTATTCCACGCATAATTAGTGGGACATGATCAGTTTCTTTCACTACAATATCTTCCCTACCAATTGGAATCTTAATGTGTTTGACATTTTTTATTTTTAGTAAATATAATTTTAGTAGGGGGCGAAACCTAGGACTACATGGGTTAGTAATTTTAATTTTTCCTCTCTCTTGTTATCTTAGAGCTATTTCAGTACAATTTCGCACATATACCTTGTGTTTGTGCTTAAAATATAAACATCATCTGTCCTCCTTACCTAAAGCTCTTATCTTTCTACCCTATATCAAATATACCATCAACCATATCCCAAATTTTTGAACTAAAAAGAATATTAAAACTCAATTTAAGCCTTTTAAAACTATGGAACAATTATTTAAAACTACTCACCATAAATTTGATCCAATGTGTGGTCTCACATTAAAGAACATACAATTAAAGAACATTAATTAATTTGACAGACAATTCCATCTCCAAATTAAAGATCGTGGAAGGCTCCTTTAAATCCAAGCACGGGATTTTTTAAAATTTAATATATTAATAATTTTTATTTAGTATATATTTAATTTAATCATAATAATATTAATTTTATAATTTATTTTTATTTTTTTAATTAATTGTTTACATTTTTATAATTGTAATTTAAAATAAATAATAAAATTATTTTACAAATTATAAATGTATTATTTAAATATAAAATTCTTAAAACAAACACCAAATCAATAAAATAGTAATATGCCACTTCATTAACCCAAGATAATAGGAAAAGACTTCAATATAATAAACTTATACAAACAACTCACATGACACAAACTATTGAACCAAACCTGCATGACCAAACCTATAACAATTTGGAACGCTGACCTGTCAAACCACAATTTATGCGAGAAAGTCTAGAACAATTCAAACCTTACACAAACAATACAACGTAACCAAATGGCTACAGCCATACCCAAACAATACAACCCAACTTGATATAAGAAATATTAAATTGTGACAGAAACGATCTAGAAATCTTATTTGCGAAACCTATATTTTCGGGCATATGGCATTCCATTGCTTCTTTCAGCGAACACATATTTTAGAGATGGGAACGAGGAAAATGGGAAGTTTGCTCCATCGTAACACGGATTCTGGCTTCAAATCTTCTCATGGTAGTAGAGATCAAGCAAATAGCAAACATTATTCCCTCCACGCCTCTTCTATTACAACAGCGACGAAGCGGTTGATGAGGCCCGACACTACACCCACTCCACATTTTGCAGTTCCTGCGTAGGCTGCTTTTCCCCAACCGAAATCCACATCTCTGAGGCCCATGTTGGTAACGTCCGAAATGAAAAAGGAGCCCACAGTAAAGTGAGGGCGCCATCCCACTTCCATCAAATCTATCATCGACCGCACGTACTCGTTGTTCGCAGTCATTTTTGCTTCGTTTATCAATCTCACAGCGAAAGGCAGTGGTTTGTTTAATAGCTCTCCTGCGGTCGTCTTCGCGCATGCAAGGCTAATCTCATTCCGGTAGAACCCTTTTGGAAGCGGTGGGTCAGTTTTCGTCCAGGCATTCACTGTGAATATGAACCAAACTTCTTGCTCCGCGGGCATTTGAACATCCTTCGTTCTCAGGCGCCGCAAGAAAGGAAGGGGAAGATGTGGAAACCTAACTTAAACTAGCAATTTTTTTACAACCATTTTAGTGTGATTAAACTTCAAAATACAGGGAGTGAGGAAGACCCTGCTCTTCTCAAAAAACTAGGGCCCATCTACCACACTTTTGTCATAATCTTCCTCAAAATCAAACTGTACAATGAAAAATCCTTTGGAATATAAATAAATATCACAATTTTTTATTAAAGTTAAAAAGATCCATTAATGCAATGCTTCTAAATTTTACTAGAACCCATTTAATCTTCAAATAACAACCCTATCTTGTAGTAATGTGAAGAGATTCTTTACCTCTGCAATTTTTGCAGATTCTTTACCTCTTTAATTGTTATTTCCAAAGAAAGCATTTTCTCAGTGTTCTTACAATGTACAATATTACAAAAGCTTGAGACTAGATGATTGAGATGGGATCTTTACCACATGTAACATCCTTGTATGAGGTTGAAGTATAGATGAACCTATGGATCCCATTTCTTCCCTAAGTTGTCTCAATCCTAAAAGCATGAATGAATTCATGTAGATGTTGTATGCAGTTAATTGGCATGTATCTCAGAACTATTTTCCCTCATAAATGAGACGTTGAAACACTACAAGAATTTCAGATATATTTTACATCCTTCACCTTGGCTTTTGCATGAAGCAACAATGGTATAGATCTCGAACAAAAATTTCAAACCCTTGCATGGACTTCAAGCATTCTATGTGATCCATCCTTCCCATTGAAAAGGGACTTGGAGGTATATTAGGTAAATCTTGTTGTTTCATAGTGCATCTGTATATACTAAGGAGGTGTGATAATGTAAGAAATAGAAAAGCTCATATATTTGCAATTGTACGTAAGAGTTTGAATATTCAAAGAGATGGAGTTGTCTTTTGGGACTTGGAGGTATATTGGGTAAATCTTGTCATTTCAGAGTGCATCTGTATATACTAAGGAGGTGTTACAATGTAAGAAATAGAAAAGATCATATATTTGTTGTTGTACATAAGAGTTTGAATATCCAAAGAGATGGAGTTGGCCATAAAAAAGCCAACTAGAACCTTGAAATAGAAAACAGTAGGCATGTCTTTCTACAAAAACGCTGAAGATCACCCATAATTGTTTAGAGCTTATAATAGCCTTCCTTTGAAAAATGATCAATTGAGTTCCTTACCTCCAACATGAATCAACTAACTAAGAAAATGACGGGTTGAGGGGGAAAATCCCATAACCATCCATAACTTAAAACTTAGAACAACATGGCAAAGGCCATCAAAGACAAGAATTTTCTACACAACCAATCACCAATAAAAAATGAAATGAAGGGGTTCATGACTGAGACTTGGAGCACTCCAACCAAACCTTGTATCATGGTCCAAATATCTCCACAACAAATCTCTCCAAAGTGTCTCGATAATAAACTCAATAAAAATCAACCTACGTAAAATTACATAAATTTGTGCCTGAATAACTTAGTATTTTTTTTAGTTGGCTTGACCTACTAGGATTTGAACTTTGAATCTCATTGTTTACATAATACTTCATAATATGGAGATCACCAATTGAGTTGAGCTAGTAGGCTTAATTACTAATTAGAATTATTTAATTTGTAAATATTAATTAATAAACATTTAGATGTATTTAAGTAAAAATGTTTTATATTATAATTAATGGTAATTTTTATGAACTTGTTGAAGGCCCCGAAAATCGGGTCTACAACAAGGGGGATACACGCCCGGTCCAGACCTTGGTTGGCAGCTCCTTATCTATTTGGTATAGCGGGTCCGACTGGGGATATTGGACTAGTTTCCCAATTCAGTGTGTGTGTGTCAGAAAGATGGGTATTTCTGTTCTAATTGGAATACTTCTATTTTAATTCTAATCTAATGTTATGCTATTGTATTCTAATAAACAGAAAAACATCAAAATTTATGCTAACCCAGGGTGTGATCTTTCTTCTATGCGATCTAAAAATATTTCAACCAATAGTTGGTAATAAAGATCATTGACCTATTATAAGAAAAGAATTCAATAAGTATGAACTACTTCGTATAAGAAGTTAGACGAAACAGTTGTGAAAACTTATCGCATAAATGAGCTATTCATACACTAAGCATAAATAAATAGTTATCACCGTACAAAATAGTCAAATGATAACTCAGGCATCCACGTTGTAATATATTAACAACTGAAAACTGAATATCACTTTAATGCATAAGAAGAAATTGTTAAGAGATAAAAGTACCATTTATAACTAGTCCTACTCATGAGCTTCAAGTGGCAATTGATTTATCTCTCCTTGATTTCACATCCACTAAGACTACAGAAGTGCAACATCAGTAGCAGATATCAAATGCAAATACCAAATAAACCATGTTCCATTCATTCATCAAAACCTCCTCTGAGGGTGCAAAAGTGCATGTTCTAAGGACAAGTTTTTGATAAATTTCTAGAACCTTCTCTAAATGCATGAGAAGGGTTTAAATACTACTAAATAAATAACTTATTTACAGAAATTGAGGATTCGGTTTAAATGACCGTCCTTTTTCTAAGTAAAACTATTTCTAAATTTTCTCCTTAACATCGCAAGTCATTTAGTATTTGCCTGAGTAGAGTCGGCTTACTGTTTTTCGTCTTTGGTTGAGTTAAGCAAACAGAATTGGCAAGAGCTGGCACTATCTTCTCAGCAAAATTGATGATATACTTGAGAGTCATCCAATGACTATGTTGCTTTAGCATATATGCCTGCTAATAATCCCATTTCAACTTGGTTAACCCTTGGATTGCTTCTTCTTTTTCTTTAGCCTTCTGTTTCTAGTTTGTTTCTATCGTTGCTTTCTTGCAATTTTCGGGGCTTGCAGGTGACTGAGTAATTAGAAGCCTTCCTTTCTGATGCGCTGATCGCGCATCAAAAACTGCCTCTGTCTCTTGATCTGGGCTTCCCTGATGCGTTTTTTGCCTCTTGCGCCTTTTTCTCTTATCGGGTATAAAGCTCAAAATTTGTAAAAATAGTGATTCCGTGAGCTCTTTGACCCTCAGCATTAAACTGTCTGTTTCTGGTATCAGCATCGTTTAGTACCCATTCAACCATGGATGTATATGAGAAATCTGTGATGGATGCCTCAGAAGCATTTTGCGACTCTTTCTCTCCCTTAAGTGGATTAGATGTGCCTTCAGAAATGGACATTGGAGTACTGCCTTTCCTCCTCATAGTTTCCTGCATACTGCCTTGTATAACGCTTTATCTTTTGTTCCTGCAGTTTACAATTGAGGTGGAAGTAATGATAAAAATAATGTCAAGAAAAATTTAAATTCCGAAGATATGCAAAACACGCCACCTTACCTGAACTAGTTCTTTGAAAAACACAACACCATACTTCATTAACAACTGGAAACAACTTATTAATTCGCATTAAAGTGCGTGACGAGTTCTTGGCCTAAAAAAGTTTTCTCGAATAATAAGCTAGAACCAACAGCGATGGAGAGGTCTTGCGATTTTGCTTTGCGATATCACAGATTGCTACATCGCACTATCGCAATTGCATCGTGTTGTTCTATCACAAGGTTGCTTGGTCGCAATATCACAATATCGCAAGATCGAGGATCGCAGGATCGAAAGATCGCAAGATCGCGGATCGCACGATTACAAGATCGCGGATCACTTAATCGTTATAATCATTATGTGTAATTCATGTGATTTTTGTGATGTGCGATATGCGATATCGCATATCGACGATTTAAGGTTTTTTAATGTGAGTGCTTCTTAATTCATGCGATGTGAAGGAGTTTTGCATCACAATCTCGGATTTTTTATCATTTTGGCTTATTTAGAAGGTATCCTATCATTCTTTGTGTGATGCGATCTCTCTTAAGGAGTGAATTTAATTTCTTCATTATGAAACTTAGGTTTTTTAGATTCTTCAAAGGTATTTTCCTAAGTCCATGATGTTGTAAGTTTCAACTAAAAGGAAATATAACAATAATTGATTTTTTTTCAATTTTTTGCTAAGGGTCCCCACTTATTTAGTATTAGCAATAACACTTCATAAGGAGGGGGGTTGTTGGTGGCCACAACAATTGGCGATTCACTTGGAAGAACTAGTTATCTCTGTGTTTCTATTGAATTTTTTCAACTTCCAAAACATGAAATTTTTCAGAAAATTAAACTTTATTATGGAAAGATAAATTATATTATGCTCTAACCTGTCAATGACATTTTATTTCAGCTATTTTCAACTTTGATTATTTGTTTCCTCAAGTTAGTCCTTGTATTTACATCAGTCATTACTTGGTCTGTAAAGATAAAAAAAAAGTCTTCTCTATAAACCAGTTTTAAATGTGCTCATTTGTCATAGATAGAGCCTCTGTTGCCAACAGACATTCATAGCCTCGACGGGATTACCTGTTACCCAACAATGATCTTGTATCCTACTTAAAGAAACCTACAACTCTCAAAAGAAGAATCCACATCCACACTTATTGTTTTGGTTTTCTTTTTATTCTTAAAGAATAATGTCTTGGTTTGATAGCCAATTTATGACATATTCATTCACTTGATTTATAACTTTGTTGAACAAGCTGGCTCATGATGAGACCCCTTGCCTCTTAATTGTAACAATCTTGAGTCATTTCCCTGTTGTGGTATGCAGTATTTGGCAAAGTCAGCAAGTTATAATATATGTGATTATGATAAGTCGGCTCGTGATGAGACCTCTCATTCTTCAAGATGAAGTCTATCCTTGGATTGTTCCTCTGAAATTTGTGATTTCCTTAGCAGGGAGGAAGTCATTGTTTTTCTTTAGATAGCTTTCGACGACAATGATAGAGTTTTCTGGAAGTAGTTGTTCTACAAAGAATCTTTATTTTGTTATTGATACCTTTCATTGCACTAATATAAAACAATTTCTTCACTAAAGGTTGTTTTCATCAAACTTTATGGAGTTGAAACTAGTGTCATATCTAGGTTAGAGTTTTTAACTGTATCTTTTAATAATAAAGATCAATTTTCCAAAAGACTTGCTATTTATACAAGCGAAAAATCAAAATCTGAAGGAGAGTTGGTGTCTCTTTCGTAAATGCCTAATGTAACCATTCACAACTGGTTTTATTATGAAAAGAAAAATATTACTCTACAAAAGTAGAAGAATAATCTTCTATGGAAAATATTTCTTAAGAATTTGTCCGTTGACATGCAAAGAGTCTCTTTTACCTGCTAAATCCTATAACACAAATGTTGATGGACCTAAGACTTCTACAATTTGAAAAGGACCAAGCCACATTCTTTGAAATTTTTTATGCTTCCCCTTTTCTTCAGGCGCCTTGTCCCATTTTAAAACTAAGTCTCCAATCTGAAAATCTTTTCTAGTCATTATGTTTGAATCAAAAGAGAATTTTACTAGTGCTTGATGATGAGCATGCGTTTTCTTAGCTTGTTCTAGTTGTTCTTCTAATTTGATTATTTCCATTTGTCTTAGGTGTAATGAGGAAGTTGGTACTTCATCAATGTATTGAACTAGAGACAAAGAGGGAATTGCTAAATGAGTTGGAAGAACCACTTCTTTCCCATAAACTAAATTAAAGGGAGAAGTGCCGATGGAATCTTTTCTCATTATTCAATCTGCCCACAAAGCGTATATTAAGGATTTATGCCAATTTTTATGATTTTGGTTTACTGTTATTTTGATAATCCTGATTAGGTTTTTATTTGTAGACTCAGCTAACCCATTGCCCTGTGGATAATAATTCACTGAATATTTAAGTTTGAATCGTCTTTTAAGTGCAAATTCAGTCATTGCATTTCCAGAAAAGTATGATGCATCATCGAACATTAAAGTGGAAGGCAATCCAAACCTAGTGATTATAAATTGATCTATGAACTCAGTGATATTTTCAGCATTAGCTGCCTTGAGTGGAACTGCTTCTACCCAGATAGTAAAATAATCTGTTGCTGTAAGGATATATCTATACTGCTTGGAAGAGTGAGGAACGATCTCACCTATTATGTCCAATCCCCACTGACTGAAGGGTTGCTCGATGTTAACTGGTTGGAATGGTAAGGATGGCTTCTTTTCTCTCCCACCAGTAGTTTGGCAGACTTGACATTTCCTCACTTAACTATGTGAGTCTTTGAATAACGTGGGCCAATAATACCCTGCGCGCAAGATTATATGTGTAGTAGCATCTCCAGCATAGTGTCCGCCTGCTGGCCCATCGTGGAGTTCCTGCAAAACTTTTTCAGTTTCAGATTTCTCAAGACATCTAAGGAGAACAAAATCGTAATTCATTCTAAACAGAATATCATTTATGAGCTGATATTGTTTGGCTTTCAACCTTAGAGCTCTTTTCTTAGTATGATCGAGGTGTGAAGGAGCATATACGTTCTTAAGATAATAAATGATATTAGCGTATAATGACTCTACATCGTTTAGGCTTACCTCGTACATTTGTACCTCTACAGATGGAATTTCAAAAATTTTTGATGCTCCAGCCAGCATTTTGCAAAAGCCTTGACCTCTTACAATGTTTGCTGGTTTAATTTCTATGTCATATTCTTGTAAGACAGTTACCCAATTGGCCCTCTTTTCACCCATATCCTTTTGTACTAGAACATTCCTTACCGCTGGAAATGGTACTATAATTTTAGTATGGGTTTTGAGCATAAAAGGTCTAAAGGTATTTGATTGCTTTGAAAACAACATAATCCTATTTCTCCACATCTGAGTAATTTAATTCAGCACCCTGCAAATTTGAACTAAAAAAAGCAATTGGTGCTTCCGCCTTTTCTTGATTCATTTGAGTGAGTATTGCAGCATATGACCTATCTGAGGCAAATGTGTATAAAATAAAAGGCTCTGAGAAATTCGGAGTTGCTAGAGATGGAGCATTAGTTATAGCTTGTTTGATCAGGTTGAACACTTCATGTTCATCTTGGCCCCATTTAAAATTAGAGTTCTTTTTTATCATGGTTTGTAAAGGGGATACAATTCGTGAAAAATCTGGAACAAATCTCTTTACGAAATTGATTTGACCAAGGAAAGATTTCACGGCTTTTTTGTTATGAGGTAGGGATATTTCAGAAATTTCTTTGATTCTGTCAGAATTGATGTGAATTCCAGATTTTGACACTGTGAATCCTAGAAGTTTCCCTTCACTTAATGAGAAAAAAGATTTCTTTGGGTTAAGTGAAATTCCATACCTTAAACATCATTGGAAGATTTGTTTCAAGTCTTTGATATGGTTGCTTCGTTTCTTGGAATACATGGTTATATCATCCAAATAAATTACTATAGATTTATTGACTAAACCTTTAAATGCGATGTCCATGGCTCTTTGAAATGTGGCACCAACATTAATCAAACCAAATGGCATCTTTCGATATGCATATGTGCCCCATTTAGTTCTAAATGTGGTTTTCAATTGATCATTAGGATGTACCAACACTTAATTGTATCCTGAAAATCCATCCAAGAAAGACATTAATTCTAAGCCCGCCACTGCCTACAATATCTACTCCATAGGTGGTAAGGGAAAATTGTCTTTTTGACAAGTCCTGTTAAGATTTCGAAATTCAATACAAATTCTAATATCTTCGTTTCTCTTTCTAACAGGTACCATATTGGAGACCCATTTAGAATGTTCGACGGGAAAGATTATCTTGGCTTTCAACAACTTATTGAGTTCGGTTTTTATCTGATTTTCTAAGTTGGGATGGATCTTTCTCAATTTTTGTTGGACAGGTTTTTCATTATCGGTCATTGAATAGTATGTGGATGATAGAAGTGTCGTATGTTTTAAGTTCATCATAGTTCCAAGCAAAAACGTTTTTGTATTGTCTCAAAAGACAAATATATGCTAGTTTTTCTTCAGGGGCTAGGCCAAGGCCTAGATTTATGTTTTGGGGTTTGGCATCGATTCCTAGGTTTACTAATTCATAATTAAAAGTTGAAATTTGGAGCTTTGAATTGGTAGACCTTTTAAACTGATCTTTCAAATTGTATAGATATTCTAACTTGACCACTGATTTAGGTATAGCATTGTTAGTGCTATTTTGTTGTCATTTTCGATCATGTTGGTCTTCGTCAATTATTTGGTTGGAGTAGGATCCTTTAGAAGTAAGAAAATTTATGATATCAGGATCGTCATTGAATATTCTCCAATTTGTGATGTTGTCAGGAATAGAGGTCTAAAGATTAATTCTATTGAGAATCTATCTGAACTAAAATCTTTAGAAGGAATGAGCTTAGAAGCTACGTTAGCTAAAAGGTCATTGCTTGCATTCTGGAGTCTAGGAATTGATGAAACATTGAATGCTATAAAATGCTCAGTCAGATCTTGAACTAAAGATTGATAGTGTTTTAAATGACCTGATAAGCAATGTATAGTATTCCGTACCTGTCTGACTACAATTTCAGAGTCTGCGAAGACTTGGAGGTACTTTATGTTTAACCCGATTGCTTTGTACAACCCTTGGACTAAAGCCTCATATTCTGTTGTATTGTTGGTACAATCAAATTCGAGCCTACATGTTAACATGATTTTACCTCCTTCTGGACTAATTAGCATGGATCCTGCTCCTGCTCCTTCGTTAGATTCAGAACCATCAAAAAATAATTTCCAAAACAAAGATTTATTTACAGGTCTATCTAAAAAATTGATACATTCTGAACTATCCGTTTCAGAAAAAATTTCGACTTGGGACAAAACAGAATGTTCTAAATAAGGTGACGTATGAGCATTAAAATTACCGAGAATAGAATCCACTGAGTAATTGCCAATTATGCTACTGTTATATGCTATTGGTTCATTTTCCCCCTCTAATTTTGTTACTATGTATTTCTGATGTAATTCTCGTTCAACTTTTATTTGATTTGGCTTACCATTGTAAGGCAGCCGCATGTGCGACCAGTCAGTTGCGAAGTATCCATGCAGTTTTTCTGACCAATCCCTGCTAAGAATTAAGCCATAAAATTCAGGGATATCAGCGACTAAAATGTCAATAACTTGACATACCTTTGGGTTAGATGACAACCTTATGGTTACTTGATTTAGTTCACCAATGACTTTGACTTGAGATCGATCTAGCTGAAATATGTGAACAACAGATTTTTGTGGTTGAACATTTAATTTGGTGCATATGGACTTTGGTAAAATATTCGATGATGCACCTGAATCCACTAAACAATTATGTACATTTTTGTTAAAAATTTCATAAGGAGAAAAGGGGGAGTATGAGATCTCGATCTTCCTCTAATTAAAGCGATGTCGTTTGGATCAATCTTGTTAGTCGTATTAGTTAGAGGTCTTCCCATGTTCTGGGAAGCTTGAGAAATTACAGCGGCAGGCAAATGTGCAACTGGCACACCATGTAATTCTTTCATCATTATCTTTTGTTGATGCTTTAGCTTACTCAATTCGTACAGAGTAATGTTGGCCCTAGTCTTTTCATGTCTTCTATAATACTATACTCCATTTCATTTGAAACGATCAATGTTTTAGATGCAGTTCATGAATCTATTTGGACTGAGCTAGTTTGAGTCACTTTAGATGTCGTTTTCTTTGTTGCAACTTTATCCTTTGTTGCAGAGCTTGCGCTCTTTGGCTTTGGGGTAGTTTGGGGAGGATCAAGCTGATTTCTACTTTGTGTGTTAACTAGGAATATTTCTTGATCTTCTTCTTATGGGAGGATGAAATCCCACATTCCTTGTAATTCTACAACTTCTTCATCATCAGTTTTCCCTTCAGTGGAAATTTCCTCTTCCTCTTCCTCGGATTCAGCACTAGTAATAGCATTGGGTGGCCTTGAATTCGTTAACGGGCCTCTTTTAAAAGCTCTGTAGGGCCTTTTTGAAGAAGTTGCTGCTACTTGTTTTTTTATGTCGACTATTTCAGTGGACATGGTCTTCAGAACTTTTTGCAATCCCTCCAAATCAAATGGATCTTTGGATTGTTTCTTCTTGGACTCTTCTTTGAAGGTGACCTTCTTAGGTTTCCATTCCTCTATCGCGGATTTCTTCTCTAGCGCTATTATACGTTTCTCTACTGCGATCACTTCTTTCATGTTTTCAGCTAGGGTTATTTTATTAGCCGTGTCCACAAAGATTGCTATGTTTGATGGTAAAGCAGTTATATACCATTCACATCTCACTTCCTCGCTGGGCTGGGAAGTAGTAGGAATTTTGTTTAGAATTTTATTGAAACATAGATTGAAGTCTTTGATTAGCTCTCTAGATTGGGCCCTAAGGTTGGATAGGTCATTGATTAACGTTTCCGTAGACCTGTCGTCACCAAACTTGGTTAGGAATTGGTCTTGGAAGATGTCCCAACTAGTAATAGATCCAGAGGGTAATGAGAGGTACCATGATCCGGCTGTTCCTTGAAAAGTATAAGGAAACAGTCGAACAACAACATCTTCATCAGTAACCCCGTTGAGATTAAGGGATAGCATAAAGTTGTTTATGTGCTCTTCTGCTAGCATGCCTGCCTCGGGATTGAACTTAGGTAGCCATTTCTCAGGATGGGCCAGTATTTGACTCAAGGGTGCAGGCATTAAGACTGCCCCAGGATTGTTCCATGGAGACTGGGTCACTGCTGAACTGCTAACAGGGGGAAGTGTGGAAGATGATCCCTGTCGTTGGGAAGATGAGGATATTATAATCGCAAATGATTGAGGAGGAGTTGTAGGGATTCCACTAGGTGGATTGATAATGGTCTGGAGTGGAGGAGTGGATGGTTGACTTCACGGTGAAGAGGTTGAGATGGATGATGGTTATGAAAGAGTCTCGCTGTCGGACCCTTTAGGTGATTTCCTTGCTCTTATCCCTTTTGGAAGAGGTAATTTGGTTGGTCGAATACCAAACTTTTCACTCCTTAATCTAGTCAAGGGATGAGCAGTATTATACTACGAAGTCACGCTGCCCTGAGATTTATCAGATCTTTGAGGGGAAATGGAAAATCGCTGAAGTTTGTGAATCAAAGATTTGACTTCAGGAGGTTCTATAATAGATTGTTATGAAATTTCAGGGTTTGTAGTAGCGGTTGATGCTCCGGCGACTTCTAACTCTGGATTTAAGTGTAATGGAGCAGTCTGGGGAGATGGTGAGGGTGATTTACTCTCAGAATGGTATTTTGATTTTGATTTACTTGCCATTCATAGTTCAAGCCCTCCTTCTAGTGCCAAATATGTTGAAGGCCCTGAAAATCAGGTCTACAACAAGGAGGATACCCGGTCCGGACCTTGGTTGGCAGCTCCTTATCAATTTAGTATAACGGGTCCAACTGGGGATATGGGACCAGTTTCCCAATTTAGTGTGTTTGTGTCAAAAATATGGGTATTTCTGTTCTAATTGGAATAATTCTATTCTAATTCTAATCTAATGCTATGCTATTGTATTCTAATAAACAGAAAAACATCAAAATTTATGCTAACCCGGGGTGCGATCTTTCTTCTATGCGATCTAAAAAGATTTCAAACAATAACTGGTAATAAATATCATTCAGTTATTATAAGAAAAGAATTCAATAAGGATGAACTACTTCGTATAAGAAGTTAGACGAAACAGTTGTGAAAACTTATTGCATAAATGAGTTATTCATACACTAAGCATAAATAACTAGTTATCATCGTACAAAAGTGCCAAATGATAACTAAAGCATCCACGCTGTAATATATAAACAACTAAAAACTGAATACCACTTTAACGCATAAGCAGAAATGGTCAAGAGATAAAAGTACCATTTATAACGAGTCCTACTCATGAGCTTCAAGCGACAATTGATATATCTCTCATTGATTTCACATCCACTAAGAGTACAGAAGTGCAACATCAGTAGCAGATATCAAATGCAAATATCAAATAAACCCTGTTCCATTCATTCATCAAAACCTCCTCGAGGGTGCAAAAGTGCATGTTCTGAGGACAAGTTTTTGATAAATTTCTGGACCCTTCTCTAAATGCATGAGAAGGGTTTAAATACTACTAACTAAATAACTTATTTACAGAAATTGAGGGTTCGGTTTAAATGACCGTCCTTTTTCTAAGTAATACTATTTCTAAAATTAAATCTAATATCTAACTATTTCTAAATTTTCTCCTTAAAGTCGCAAGTCATTCACTATTTGCCGGAGTAGAGTCGGTTGGCTGTCTTCCATCTATGGTTGAGTTAAGCAAACAGAATCGGCAAGAGCTGGCACTATCTTCTCAACAAAATTGATGATATACTTGAGATTCATCCAATGACTATGTTGCTCTACCATATATGCCTGGTAATAATCCCATTTCAACTTGGTTAACCCTTGGATTGCTTCTGCTTTTTCTTTAGCCTTCTATTTCCAGTTTGTTTCTATCGCTGCTTTCTTGCAATTTTCGGGGCTTGCAGGTGACTGAGTAATTGGAAGCCTTCCTTTCCGATGCATGATTACTGCCTCTGTTTCTTGATCCGGGCTTCCCTGATGTGTTTTTTGCCTCTTGCGCCTTTTTCTCTTATCGGGTATAAAGCTCAAAATTTGTAAAAATAGTGATTCTGTGAGCTCTTTGACCCTAAGCATTAAACTGTCTATTTCTGGTTTCAGCATCATTCAGTACCCATTCAACCATGGTTGTATATGAGAAATTTGTGATGGATGCCTCAAAAGAGTTATGCGACTCTTTCTCTCGCTTAAGTGGATTAGGTGTGCCTTCAGAAATGGACATTGGAGTATTGCCTTTCCTCATAGTTTGTTGCATACTGCGTTGTATAACGCTTTGTCCTTTGTTCCTGTAGTTTACAATTGAGTTGGAAGTAATGATAAAAATAATGACAAGAAAACTTTAAATGCCGAAGATATGCAAAACATGCCACCTTACGTGAACTAGTTCTTCGAAAAACACAACACCATACTTCATTAACAATTGACAACAACTTATTAATTCGCATTAAAGTGCATGACCAGTTCTTGGCCTAAAAACGTTTTCTCGAATAATGAGCCAGAACCAACAACGATGGAGAGGTCTTGCGATTTTTCTTTGCAATATCGCAGATCGCTGCATCACACTATCACAATTTCATTGTGTTGTTCTATCACAAGGTTGCTTGGTCGCAATATCGCAATATCGCAAGATTGCGGATTGCACAATCGCAAGATCGCAAGATCGCGGATCACTTAATCGTTATAATCATTATGTGTAATTCATGTTATTTTTGCGATGTGCGATATACGATATCGCATATCGACTATTTTAAGGTTTTTTAATATGAGTGCTTCTTAATGCATGTTATGCGATGGAGTTTCGTGTCGCAATCTCACGTTTTTTTATCATTTTGGCTTATTTAGAAGGTATCCTATCATTCTTTTCACGATGCAATCTCTCTTAAGGAGTGAATTTACTTTCTTCATTATGAAACTTAGGTTTTTTAGATTCTTCAAAGGTATTTTCCTAAGTCCATGATGTTTTAAGTTTCATCTAAAAGGAAATATAACACTAATTGATTTTTTTCAATTTTTTGCTAAGGGTCCCGACTTATTTAGTATTAGCAATAACACTTCATACTGAGGGGGGTTTTTGGTGGCCACAACGGGACTTTATTGGAATAATTTAGTCAACAATTTGTTTTCTTAGCTATTTAGATTCAAACCTAGAGAGACATGTTGTAACTCGCTTATTTGTGGCATTTATAAAGTAGTTGTATCTTTTGTAATAATGACAACCAATCTAGAGAAATACTCATTGAATAATAATAATAATAATAAATTTAAATTTTATTAACATTTACTGTTTAAATAGAAAACGAATATAATAATAAATCTTATTCACATTCACCTTCCACTATTTTACTAATAAACACGTTCCACTATTTTACTAATAAACATGTTTTCATAGTCTAAGAGAAAAATATGTTATGCTAGAACAATTCAAGAGAGTACCAACACTTACATTAGAATTTGGAAACAAGTGTCATTTGTTAATTTATGAATTGAGCATTGTTAGTTTCTTATTTTTGAGGTGAGAATTTTGAAAATTATATGAATTTAAATTATTTACATAGGTTCATGGTAACTGATGAATTAGTAATGGTTGTATTACGAAATATTATGTACACCATGGTATTTTGTAACCCTCATGCATTTAAAACACAACATTATAAAAAAAAAAAATCATTTACCGATACTTTGTTACACAGAGAAATCAAATAAATGTTTTTATGTTCATACAATATCAAGACAGAATCTAAGTTTAATATGATTTATACCACGATTGGTTATGTTTTTAGCCTTATATATTTATTTTAATTAAACCTTACGAAAAGTCTTCAAGTCTAAGTTACACTTTTTTACACCAACTTAAAATTATGAACTAAGGTCGCTCAGGTTTACCTGTATCAATGTTAAGTACATGCAAACTTGGATTATTAAATTTAAATGTACTGCACTTTTGGAAGTTTCTACCTGACCTGGTAGCTACGGCCAGATCCACAGCGACCTACTTTCGAGGTCATCCGATGGTCAATATTAATCAGGGTTTAGTTTTGTAACCGATTCCCTCCGTAGTTCCGAGACCATTTTGTCATTTTCTCTTCTGCAAGTTAGGGTTTTCGACGCTCTGCAATTGGTCTATGGCAGTGAAAGTGCTGAATGGGGTGTCCTCTTTCCTCTAGGTGTTTACACTTGCTCCGATTCAGTTAAACATATAAATCCTTTTTCATTCTCGTCAACCCTCCTACAATATTGACCCGTTCTCTGTCTCCCTACCCCACAACTTTAGTCATCTTCCATACTATTATGGCGAAAGGAAAGTCTTGGGTCTATAGGTATCATGCCTATACTACTTCTAAATCTTTTCCTATGAGGTTTGGGGTAGTTCCATGGGGAAAGTTCTTTTGGATCCTATATTACGTAGGTGGACCCACCTATGGTTTTGTGCATGGTTTTCACACATGGTTTTGGGTGTGATTGTTTTCTGTCCATGGTATTGGATGCTTCAGAATATATAAATATGTATTGTAACATTGAAAGTATCATAATGAAGAATCAAGCTAGCTATCCCAGTTTTGGGATCCAGTGGAAAACCTTTGTGTATATTTGTTTTATGTGTTATTCTCTTACCTTTGTTTATTTTCTATTTTAGAATTCGAATGCAGGTAATTTATGTACGGGGTTAAAACCTACATTTGGTATCAGAGTTTTTTTGGCTTCAAGGGGATGCCTTTGTTGCTGAGGGGTTTCACTCGGGCCTATGGTAGACCCTATTCAATGGGAGATCTGCGGGGTCAATTCTGGTGGTGAAAGAAGATGGTGAGCAGTGGAAAGATAGAGATTGAAAAATTTAATGGTTAGATTTTTGAGATATCGAAGCTCAAGATGGATGATATGTTGGTAGATGAAGGTCAGTGGATTGCGGTAGATACAGGTACTAAACCAACGGGAGTATTTGATGAAGAATGGAAGAAGTTGGATCAAAAGGCAAAGAGCACAATTCGATTGTGTGTCTCAAATTCAGTATTGTTGAATGTACCAGGGGAAGCTACGACTAAGGCATTGTGGTTCAAGTTAGGGGCTTTATACCAATCTAAGTCTCTAGCGAATAAATTGTTCCTCTGGGAAAAGTTTTATTACCTGAGGATGAAAGATGGAGACTCAGTGACAGAGCATCTAAACGCATTTAATACTATGGTAAGTTAGTTATTATCTGTTGATATTAAAATTCTAGATGGAGGTAAGTGCATCAGTTTGTTGTGTTCTCTACCAAATTTGTGGGATAGTCTGGTTATTGCAATAGGTAGCAATGAAATTGCCTTGTAGTTTGATGAAATAGTCTCATCCTTGTTGATGGAGGAGATGAGACAGAAAAATATGGAGAGACAAAATGGTGATTCCTTGTCTATACGAGAATGGCCCCAGAAGACAAACAAAAATAAGTTATCGAGTGGGAGATCTAAATCTAGAGGGAGATCTAAATCTCCAAGAAAACCTATAAAGGTGTGCTGCAAATGCGGAAAGGAAGGGCACTACAAAAGGGACTGTAAATCTAAAGCTCCTGAAAAAGGAAATGGATCTGATGATACTCCTTCTGCAGAGACGAAAACCACCTCAGATGAAGGTGGAGATGCATACTTGGCTTCTTCAAGCACACAAGTAGATCATGAGGCATGGTTGATTGACTCAGGTGCATCCTTTCACTTCCCTCCCCATAGAGAGTAGTTCTGTGGGTATGAGAAATATGATGGTGGTGATGTCTTCTTAGGGGATGATAGAAAGGATAGAATCGTTGGTCACAGAAAAGTAAAGTTGAAGTTGCAAGGTGGAAGGGTTAGAACACTTCTGGGTTTTATGCATATTCCTACATTGGCCATAAATATAATTTTTGTAAGAAAGCTCGATGATGCAGGTGTAAAAACAATGTTCGAGAAATATACCTGCAAGATGGTTTGGGGAGAACTAGTATTGATGTGGGGATTTTCTATTGGAACTCTGTACAAGCTACAAGGTAACACTGTTATTGATGGGTGCAACGATTCTATGGTTTTTGAAAGTGGAGCATAAAATCTAGTGGTCTCCGGAGAAAATACCATGCTATGGCATCAAAGGCTTGGACATATTGGGGAGAAGGGCCTTCAAATACTTCATTGTAAAGGTATTATATAAGTTATTACTAATAGCTCTCAAGATCTTGATTTCTGGGAAAATTTTGTGTATGGGAAGCAGAATCGGGTGAGTTTCCCCTCTGGTGGTAAGAGGGTGAAACAGATATTAGAGCTTGTGCACAGTGATGTGTTTCGATCTGTGAATGTTCCATCACTGGGTGAATCTATATACTATGTATCATTTATAGATGACTTCTCAAGGAATACATGGATATATTTCCTCAAGAATAAATTTGAGTTCTTTGACAGGTTTAAATAATTTAAGGCTTTCGTGGAAAACCAGACAAATGAAAAGATAAAGGTGCTGAGGACAGATAACAATGGAGATTTCTGCAGTAAGGAATTTGAAGAATTCTGTAAGAGTGTGGTATAGAATGACAGAAGACTACTCCATACACACCTGAGCAAAATGGAGTTGCAGAAAGAATTAACAAGATGTTGATGGAAGGGGCAATAAGCATGCTTAGTGGTCTTGGGTTAGGATAGGAATTCTGGGTAGAGGCGATGGAGACAACATGTTACCTAGTCAATAGATCATCTTCATCAGCGTTGGAGGATAAGACTCCACAAGAGGTATGGACTGGTAAGAAACCCTCTCTTTCACATCTAAGGGTATTTGGATGTGATGCATATGTACATGTTCCAAAGGAGAAAAGAAAAAAGTTGGATAGTAAATCTGAAAAGTGCATCTTTACTGGGTATAAATATTGTTTAAAGGGTTATAAGCTTTGGAACCCAGTAACAAGGAAGGTTGTGTACAACCGAGATGTTGTGTTTAGAGAGGTGAGAAATGTTATTAAACATGAAGTCTCATCAAAGGAATATGATAAGATAGAATTTGAGCTAAAGGAGGAAGAATCAAACTCCACATCAGAAGAGGAATCCACAGATGAAGAGCCACAAACTCTGGTTGTGAGAAAATTAGTTCAAGAAATAAGGAAGCCAGAAAGGTATAGTCCATCTTCTTTCTGTTCAAATTTTTCTTTATCTATTACTGATGATGATCCCAGAACTGTGAAGGAAGCAGTAGATTCAGAGGATGGAAAACTCTGGAAAAAGGCCATGGTTGATGAAATGGCATCTTTACACAAAAATGAGGCTTGGGATCTAGTGGAGTTGTTGGCTAGAAGGAAACCCATTGGTAGGAAATGGGTGTTCATGAAGAAGACAAATTCAAAAGGAAAGGTGGAGAAATACAAAGCTCAGTTGGTAGCAAAAGGTTATTCCCAGATGTAGGGAATTTATTTTGGTGATATTTCTTCTCCTGTTGCCAAGGTAGATTCTATTAGATTACTTTTATTTGTTGTTGTTTCTTTTGATTTTGAGGTAGAACAGATGGATGTGAAGACAACGTTTCTCCATGGGGATCTGGAAGAGGAAATTTACATGAAGCAACTGGAAGGCTTTACAGTGAAGGGTAAGAAAGAACTGGCATGCAAGTTAAAGAAGTGGCTATATGGGCTAAAACAATCACCAAGGATGTTGTGTCAGAAATTTGATACATTTATACGGGTACTTGGCTTCACCATAAGAAAATAATATCATTGTGTTTATTTTAAATTGATTGGTGACCATATTATTTATTTGGTCTTGTATGTGGATGACATGTTGCTGGTTGGAAATGACAAAGAAATTATCTAGGATTTTAAGACCCAATTGTCCTCCAAATTCGACATGAAAGATCTTGCTGCTGCAAACTATATTTTAGGCATGGAAAATAAAAGAGATCAGGCAAAGAGGAAGCTCTGGTTAAACCAGAGGAAGTATGTTGAGACAATATTACAGAGGTTTAATATGCTGGATAATTAATAGGTGAATGTTCCTATTCCTGTAGGTGTAAAGTTGTCTGCTGAACAGTGTCCCAAGGTGCAAGAAGAGGAAGGGGACATGTCCCATGTAAGTGTATTTGATAGCCTAATGTATGCAATGGTATCTACTAGACCAGACAATACATATGCAGTGGGAGTATTGAGCAGGTTTATGTAAAATCTAGGGAAGGAGCATTGGACAATAGTGAAGCAGGTTTGCAGGTATTTGTGTAGCATTAGTGGTTATGGTTTGTGCTACCAAGGAAGACCAGGATTGTACAGAGTTTTGGATATTCGTGGCTTTGTTGATGCAGACTGGGCTGGAGATTTGGATTAGAGAAGATCTACAAGTGGGTACATGTTTAATCTATTTGGAGGTCCTATCAATTCAATGAGTAAGAAACAATTTGTAGTGGCACTATCAACTACAGAGGCAGAATACATGGCAGCCACTCATGCAAGCAAGGAATCAATTTGGTTGCTGAGATTGTTTTCAAGTATGGGGTTAGTACAGGGAGCTATAAGGATAGATTGTGATAGCCAAAGTGCAATTTTCATGGCAAAGAACCCTGCTTACCATTCAAAGACAAAGCACGATGATGTTTAGTATCACTTTATGAGGGATATGATAGAAGAGAAAAAGGTATTGTTGGTAAAGGAAAACACTTTGAAGAATACTACACATGCATTGACAAAATCTGTGAGCTTTGAGAAGTTCCCTTGGTGTAGAGAAACAATGGGCATTGCAGGACTGGATAAATGACTAAGCTCTATTGTGGCCCCCTATGAAAAGTAAACAACAAGTGAGAGAATGTTGGGTTGTGTTATATTCTTTCCATGACTAGCCCCCTTAGTTAACGAAGGGGTTAGAGGGGGGCAGAGCCCCACCTTCATTGTGCTGATTGAGTAGTGGGGAGGCGACAACCCCGCTTGTCTAGGGGGTTTGAGGGGAGAAGGTAGCCCCCCCTCTACGGGGTGTGGGCTAGTGCCTCGAGGAAATCTTTTTTGGACCCTATATTAGGTAGGCAGACCTACGTATGGTTTTGTGCATGGTTTTCGCACATGGTTTTAGGCGCGATGGTTTTTGGTCCATGGTATTGGATGCTTCAACATGTATAAATACCTATTGTAACATTGAAAGGAACATAATGAAAAATCAAGCTGGTAGTCCCAGTTTTGTGATCTAGGGGAAAATCGTTGTGTATATTTTTTTATGTGTTATGCTACCACCTTTGTTTATTTTATGTTTTTTTAGAATTTGTATGCAGGTAATTTATGTATGGTGTTAAAATGTACACAACTAACGGTTAACTCTCTATCAGTTCTACAAACAATTTGGAACTAATTTAACTGAACATAACTCAGTAAATTGGGTTATCTAATTACAACTCACAATTAAACTCATCATGGACCCCTAAAACTTAGGGAGAACATATACATGACTTCAGAAAGACTTCCAACTTTAAATTCCTAAGATAATTAATTTAATTAAACTTAATTAACTATTTACAAGTTAATATGAGAATATAATTTGATTTTAATTCACAGTTTAAATTCAAGGACAAATTAAACTAGAATTTCTTATTTTCATTTCTCAACTCTCAACAAGAAAGGAATTATCAGCTACCCCAATCTTGTCTCTGTGAAACTTGAATTTACATCTTGACAATTCCTTTGTCAAAATGTCAACATCTTGCTCCTCTATGGGAATGTACGCTAACAACATAATCTTCCTCAATACACACTCTCTGAGATGATGACATCAAATATCAATATGCTTGGACCGATCATGAAAAACTAGATTTTCAGAGAGTTTGATACAACTATGATTATCATAGTAAATCACAGTTGGATCCATCTACTAACCAAACAAACCAACTAGAATCTTGCTCATCTATATGGCCTCACATGTTACTCGAATGGTAGCCATGTACTCTGCCCTTGCTGAATTGAGTGCAACCGACCTCTATTTTCTGTTGTACCAAGAAACTCACATTGACGCAATACTGAAGATCCATCCTGATGGGATATTCATGTTGGATGGAATCCTTGCCCAATCTACATCGGTGAAGCCTTGAATCATCACTCCCTCTATCCGCTTGTACCATAATCCATAATGAGAAGTGCCCCTGAGGTATCTCAACACATGCTTTGCCACCTTCCAATACAACTTAGAAGTCCTAACCATCTCTTGACTAAGTTAGTTAACTAAATAGCACATGTCTGGTCATGTGTTCACTAAGTACATGAGTGAACCCACAAGATTCCTGTAAATAGTAGCTTCGACTACCTCCACTGAAGTAGCATCCTCATTCCTCCAGTTACCTGCTGGAGGAGTCTCCATGGGTTTGTTTCTCTCCATGTAGAATCTCCTGAGTATCTTGTTGGCATACTTTCCCTGAGACACAAAAAACTCACCATATCCCTGCCATACATCTATTCCAAGAAGGTAATGCATGGGCCCCATTTCCTTCATCTCAAATTCTCTTGGAAGGTCCTCCTTGGAAGATTTTATCAACTGACCATCACTTGTCAGTATGAGATCATCAACATAGAGTACAATGTTAAAATTTTTACCTTCCACCACTATGTATTACAGTTTTGCATCTGCTTCACTATTCATGAATCCCAATCTAGTGAAGTAGTTGCCTATCCTAGTGTACCAAGCATGGGGTGCTTGCTTCAATCCATACAACTCTCTCTTGAGTAGGAACACATGGGACTCGCGGTCAAAGGTTTCAAAACCTTTAAGATTCTATATGTACACCTCTTCCTCAATCGTGCCATTAAGGAATGTTTTCTTCACATCCATATGATGTATCTTCCAACCCATCTATGATGATAATGAAAATATAGATCTGTTTGACGATTACCTTGCAACAGGAGAAAAGGTCTCATCATAGTCAATCCCCTGTACCTGTGAAAAGCCATGGGACACAAATCTAGCCTTATACTTCTCCACACTACCATCTACATCTTTCTTTACCTTGTAAGATCAATGGGAGCTCACCACTGACTTGTCGTTCGGTCTCGGGACCACATCCCAAACACTATTGCAAACTATGGAGTCATACTCCCAAATTGACTGTTGCACTGCTTTCTTAAAGGAAGATGTCTCCGTCACAACGCATTCGCCCAAAAGAGCCATGGATCCAGTGTATCTCTTAGGTGACCTCCTCTGTCTACGTTGTGATGTGGGTGCTTCCACATTCTCTCAAGAATAGAACAACAATCTATCCACCTCTCTGGGGCACTTTATCCCATTTCTGGAAGACTTTGCCTAAGTGGATGTATCCACTCTGGGATCCTCTATGTGGCTACCCGACATAAATCTGAGGCTCCTCAACCTTAGGAGATAAAAACTCCACAAATACATGTAGCTCAAGATCCCTCTCAAGGGAAACTCGCATGGCCTTCTCCTCTTCGAGTTTGACATCCCTATGAACCATTGCCATCTTGCTGATCAGAAAGTACACACGATAGTTGTTTGGTGTATTAGTGTACCCCAAAAATATCCCCAACTTTGTTGTTAGCTAAAGCTTCTTTTGTGCATGTTTGGTCACATGGAAATATACTGAGACCCAAAAATCCTAAAGTGACTAACGTTTGGCCTCTTACTGGAAAAAACCTCCTTTGGTGTCTTCATCCCAAGTATCCAATGTGGGCTACGATCCTGAATGTAAACTGATGTGTTGCATGCCTCAAGCCACAAGTGTAGTGGTAGGCCCTGATCATCCAACATCTCCCTCTCTATCACTACTATGATTTTGTTCATCCTCTCAGCCACCCCATTCTATTGAGAGTTATGGGGTGTCGTCAACTCCCCTTTAATCCCTTCCACTGTACAGAAGTTCTTAAACTCGTTTGAGACTTACTCACCACCATTATCACTCCATAGAGCTTAAACCTTATTTCTCAACTCTTTCTCCACCAATTATTTAAACTCAAATTTTTTTTTGAAGGTTTGATCCTTTTTTTATATGAAAAATATCGAGCATTTTCGAGAAAAGTCATCAATAAACATAAAATAATACCTATGTTTGGTCATGGATTTTGTCGAGAATGGTCCATACACATTTGAATGGACTCGCTCTAGAATAACATTTTCTCAACTGTGTCTCTCGTGAAAGGAATTCTTGGTGTATTTTCCCGAAGTACGCCCCTTGCATGTATCAACTTGCACAAGTGTACCTTAGGGAAGGCCGATAGAGATCTGTTGCAATATCTTCAAATCCCCATGATGCAAGTGGCCCAATTTCCTGTGCCACAACTCACCAACATCTTAGCTCTGCACCCTTTTCGCTTTTGTGCTCAAAGAATCACACTCCTCTACCTCCCTCTTATAGAGATTCTTCACTCGAATCCCTATCTTTGTTACTTGACACATGGCTATGTGTCGAAGGAATGCTTTTGCTTTCGAGAAGATCACATCATAGCCTCTATCCTCAAGCATGGGAATAGATACCAAGTTCTTCTTCAGCCTAGGCACATACATAACATTATTCAAGGTGATTAGAGCCCCATGCTCCCTCTAAAAAGTAGCTATTCCCAATCAAGTATCACTATACTTCCCGTCGTCACCCATCTCGATATGCATCTCAGGATCTTTCTCCTTTGGGTCACTAAATAACTCCTTGCCACCACTCATGTGGAATGAAGCTCCACTATATAAGCACCATACACTTCCCATAATTGATGACACCATGCACGAAATTAAGGAAATTTCTAATTTGTATTGAGATGCTACAACCTCACCCACCACTGCTCATGTGACTTCTTCTTCAAATTCTTGAATGGACAATTTGTAGCAAAGTGACCCAGCTCATGATAATGAAAGCACTTAACTTTTGTCATGTCTTTCTTCTTACCTCCATGATAAGAATCTGATTTGGAATGGGAAGCTTTCCCTTTCCACTTCTTCTCCTTAATCGCTAAGGCACATTTCTCTTCATCATTAGTCTTTCATGAAGAGTCATCTCTAGTGTTCCTACTGATCTCCTACATAAAATCCGACCATAGTCGTTCCCAATTTGGTAACTTCTTCCAACCATTGATAGAGTCCTGATAACTATGCTAACTCTTTAGGAGTCCTAGAATACAAAGACTCACCATATCATCCTCGGCAACCATGATTCCAACACTTCCAAGTTCATCACGACACTGAGTGAACTTGGTCAAGTATTTCGGAATAGTCTTGCCTTTCTCCATTTTCATTTTTCGAAGTTTATCCTTTAGTGTAAATTTCCTTTGGTCATTGTTGTTATGATAGAATTGCATCAATTATTTCCAGATAACATACAGATTTTCCTTGCCATGGTGACTCAAGACAACATGGCCTTGAACTCCCTCAAGGATTATCTGCCTCGCCTTTGCCATACACTTATTCCATTTGGCAAAATTTTGTGCATTCGATACTGTTGGCTTAGGAATTTCTTGATCAAAAAATTCCTTCAAGCGATTATCCTCTAGCACAGCCTCCATTCTATCCCTCTAGGCTAAAAATTCAAGCTGCCTTCCAAGGCATACTCGAGCCGCAAACTGTAGAACACCATGTGCCGATATTGAAATATGTATTGCAAATTTGAATTTCACCTATAACAAAAAACTAAAAACTTTGAAATCTCCTCTAGTGTACTGTCTTCAACTCTCATACCATGTAGAAAATCTTATAGATTCACAAGGTCATGCAATGTACTAAAGCACGGGACATGAATCTACTTCTACTTTCAACCAATGGAAGCCAATAGATTGATGAAAACAATATGAACAAGAAGAAGGTAAATCAATGGTACATAACACAATAAGATTATCTCGGGAAAGCCACTACTCTAAAGCTCACCTATCTATATTGCATTAATCATAAATATGAGTGAAGATAAAAAGCTTGTTCTCACTAGAACAATTCTGCACAAGTATATTTCTCAACTCTTTGCTTCACAAGCCTGCTCTTAGCCAACACTTAGCCAATTTCGACTGCATTCCAAGCCCTTATTTCCTTGCACAATTACTATGGCTAAATACACCATATTAATGAGAATCCAATTCTTCCAAAACTATGTAATCCAATCTAGGTTGACTTCTTGATTGCATGCATGATCTATACAACTCAGTAAATCATACAAGTGGTAGTACATTGTCCCTACACTCTAGTATCAACTAGGTATTTCTTAGAATCGACATGCATGATTTTTTGATGACGGAATATTTAGTGAAGTAAAGTGACACTTGTGGATCCAGTAATGCACCAACTAATTTTTAACTCTCTATTAGTTCCACAAACAGTTTCGAACTAATTTAACTGAACATAACTCAATAAACTAAGTTACGTAATTACAACTCACAACTAAAATCATCCTAGACCCCTAAAACTTAGGGAGAACATATACATGACTTCAAAGACTTTCAAATCAAAATTCCTAAGATAATTAAGATAATTAAACTTAATTAACTATTTATAAGTTTTTATGAAAATAGAATTCGATTTTAATTCATATTTTAAATTCAAGGATAAATTTAAATTGGAATTTCTTGTTTCCATTTCTCAACACCAAGTGTTAGTGCATTATAACTGCCAAATACTCCTTTGTTACTTCTCATCTACTTTCCAATAATTGATGTTAGATAACTTTAATATTAAACCATGCTAAATCTTACCAAGGCATCTTAATCAATGATATACATGCTAAGTCTTGCCAAGTGCTAACACGTGCCAAGTGCCAATGTGTGTTAGGGAGTGATACACATGTTATGAAGTGGCAGGGCATGTTGAAGAGTGCTAAGGTTTGTCAGAGAGTGCTAATACATGTTGGGGACTGTTACGGAGTACTAGGGAAAAACAAGGGAGCACTAGGTCAAAATGCATGGAAGTGAATGAATATGAGGGTGTGTCAACGAGTTCTAGATGGAATTCCAATGAGGAAGTGACAACGTATGCTAAGAACTAGTAATTCATGCTAGGGAATATCATGGCATGTCAAGAAGTGCAAGAGTGTGCTAGGGATTTCCATTGTGTGTTAACATGTACCAAATAGTGTCAAGGCAAGTTAAGAGATTCCATATGCTAAGGCATGCTAGGATGTGTAGGGTGATAGGGTACGCCAATATGTTTCAAGGAGTGTCAAAGAAAAAAAGGAAGAACCAAGCTAAAATGAAAGTAAATAAACACATAATAAAGTTAATAAGTCAGTATTTTATATTTTTAGAAAGGTGCATGCTAGGCACACTAGTAATTGGTTCCAATACATGCCAAGTTCCAATCTAGGCCAAGTGATAATGTATGTTAGTGCATGCCAAAATGTTCCAAGGCATGCCAACACATGATAGGAGAGTGTTCTGTTATGCTAGGGCCTGCCAACATGTGCTTGGGTGTCCTAGTAATGGCAAGATGTTCTAGGTACAAATATGTTCCAAGACATGCGAGGCGCCAAGGAATGTTAGTGTGCACCAAAGCATGTTAGGATGTGCCAAGAGTATTGAGGAGTGTTATGTCTCTCTCATTAATAGAAATGATAGAGCTTGATTATGTATTAAATAATATGTTTCCTACACACACTAGTGGAACATTATCTAAAGGTAATTTGTTAGGCAATAAACCTAATAGAGATGAATCATGTGTTGACTCATAGGAAAACTATATTCTCATTACTTGAGGGAAATTATACACATTAATTATGTTGGGTTGTGTTATATTCTTTCCACGACTAGCCCACATAGTTAACCTGGAGGTTAGAGGGTGGCGGACCTACCTATGGTTTTGTGCTTGGTTTTCGCACATGGTTTTGGACGCGATGCTTTTCGGTCCATGGTTTTGGACGTGATGGTTTTCAGTCCATGGTATTGGATGCTTTGGCATGTATAAATATGTATTGTAACATTGAAAGGAACATAATGAAAAATCAAGCTGGTAATCCCGGTTTTGGGATCTAGGGGAAATCTCTGTGTATATGTGTTTTATGTGTCATGCTCTCGCATTGTTTATTTTCTATGTTTTAGAATTTGTATGTAGCTAATTTTTATACGATGTTAAACCTACATTTGGTATCAGAGTTTTTTTGGCTTCAAGGGGACACCTTTGTTGCTGAGGGATTTCGCTTAGGCTTGTGGTAGACCCTGTTCAGTGTGAGATCTGTGAGATCAATTCTAGTGGTGAAAGAAGATGGCGAGTAGTGGAAAGATAGAGATCAAGAAATTTAATGGTCAGAGTTTTGAGTTATGGAAATTCAATATGGAGGATTTGTTGGTGGATAAAGATTAGTGGATCACAGTAGATCCAGGTACTAAACCAACAGGAATGTCTGATGAAGAATGGAAGAAGTTGGATCAGAAGGAAAAGAGCACAATATAATTGTGTGTCTCAGATTTAGTATTGTTGAATGTATTAGGGGAAGCTACGGTGAAGGTTTTGTGTGACAAGTTAGGGACCTTTTACCAATCTAAGTCTCTGGTGAATAAACTGTTCCTAGAGAAAACGTTGTATAACCTGAGGATGAAAGATGGACACTTGGTGACAGAACATCTAAATGGATTTAATAATGTGGTAAGTCAGTTATTATCTCTTGATATTAAAATTTTAGATGAAGATAAGTGCATTAGTTTGTTGTGTTCTCTACCAGATTCTTGGGATAGTCTGGTTATTGCAATAGGTAGCAATGCAATTGCCTTGTAGTTTGATTAAATAGTCTCATCCTTGCTAATGGAGGAGATGAGATAGAAAAATATGCAGAGCCAGAATGTTGATGCCTTGTATGTACAAGGATGCTCCCAGAATGGAAAAAAAAATAAGTCATCGAGTGGGAGATCTAAATATAGAGGAAGATCTAAATCTCCAGGAAAACTTGTAAAGGTGGTGTGCTGGAAATGTGGAGAGGAAGGGAACTAAAAAAGGGACTGTAAATCTAAAACTCCTAACAAAGGAAATGGATCTAATGATTCTCCTTTTGCAGAGGCAAAAACCACCTCAAATGAAGGTGGGGATGTGTGCTTGGCCTCTTCAAGTACACATGTAGATCATGTTGAAAATAGCAACAAGAAATGATAAAAATAGAATCTAGAATATTCCATTTTTAATTTGTCCTTGAATTAAAATTGTGAATCAAAATTCAAATTTAGACTCATTAGCTTCCTGGAAAATAATTAATTAATTCATCTTGAGTTAATTAGTTGGAGAAATTTAAGCTAGAAATATTTTTGAATTCATGCAATAAATATCCCTTAAATTAAGGAGATTATCCCTTAATTAAGGAGATTATCCCTTAATTAAGGAGATAAGATTAAGTTATATTTGAATTGTAATTAGTTAGCTCAGTTAACGGAGTTATGTCCAGTTAAATTAGTTCCAAACAATTTGAGGAACTAATTGTGAGTTCAATCAGCTAATGTATGCATGCATCCAACTAGTGTGCTCCAGATAACTGAAGGTTCTCTCATAAATAACTCATGCATGTCTATTCATAGAAAGAGCCAGTTGAGATTAAATACAGGGACAGGTTACTATTAGTTGGAGGAATTTTCCTATAAAGGAAACTCATCGATGAAGTCAAGACATAGGTTCCTTGAAGATTGCGCAGTTTTGACAGTGTTTTGGAGCAATGTGAGTGATCAATGTTACACTTGATTAGAGCAAGATCACCCAAGATAAATAGCGCAAGGAAATAGGAGGCTTGGAGGGAAAAGGAGAAGGTTTGTGAGTATTGTTGTTTGCCTGTGAGAATCGAGGAGGATTGTAATGAGATCTAGCTAGCTGTGAGAGATAAGGCTTTGTGTAATTCTGAGATATTTCCACCTTGTATGATAATACAGATAGTGAGGTTTTTAGTTGAGGCTTTCCCATGATTACTTTCTATGTTTCATGTGCATTGATTATTCTTCTCTTTATATGTTTTGAGATTGATCTTGCTCAAAGTCTTTAATCTTCCACAAAGCAAATTGATAGTAGAAGTAGATTATAATAGTTTTCTTTGGTATATTTGCATTATCAAGTTAATCTATAGTCAGATTTTCTACATGATCTTAGAAGTAGATTTGTAGAGAATTTGTAGAATTTCTACATGCTATCAGAGCTAAGTTTATTGGAGAAGTGAACAGTATATGGGAAAGAGAATTCAAATATTGAAGTTAGGGGCTGCAGGTGCAAATTGAATTCATATCATACTTTAAAAAAATAAAGAAATATTGAAATGGGACATTATGCGACTAATTTCCCATCAAAGAAGTCTAAGAAGGGATCCTCGGAAGGATTTGAAGGTGAGCCATTAGCCTCTCAGTTCGAAATGGACTTCACCCTCATGACATGCATGGTGTCTTCGATGATGGGTTGTGGTTGTTTTCTTGACAATGGAGCCTCATTCCACCTGACTGACGATAAAATTGTATTCAGTACCTTGGAGCAGAAATACCTCAAGATACTCATAGATGGGTGACAACGAAAGGTTTAGTGTTTCATGAGTGGGCACGGTTACTTTTTAGAGGGAGCTTGGACCTCCTATCACCTTGACAGATGTGAAGTATGTGCCTGGACTGAAGAAGAACTTGGTATCGATCACGATGTTGGATGACAAAGGCTACGATGTTGTCTTCAGTAAGGGAAAGGTTTTCCTTAGACACATCACCACGGGATAGGTCAAACAGATCGGTTCACAAGTCAATAACTTGTATGCTCTTGAGGCTCAAGATGCATGCAATGCCTTGAGGATCAAGGAAAATGTTAGAGACTTGGTGGTTGAGAGGGAGAGTAAATTACCTCTCAACATCCAGTCTAGAAGAAGTCTCAGACAATTGTGGAGGAGTCACAATTGGAGAAGTTGAAAGGAGACCAAGTGGAGGCATCCACTCATGTAGAGACCACTAATAGGGAGGAATTTTGAGCCGAGTGGGTAGAGGGAGCACATGCAGCCATACCTCCAGGTGTGAGGTGGGGTTATGTGAAGTGATAGTCCCAAGAAGGCTGAAATTGGGTAGGGTCCATTGAGAGGTTTAATCTTATGCATCATACCTTGCTACGGGAGCCCAAAGTACATAGTAGCAGGAGGAATCAGTGGGACTGATGCAGTCAGAGATCAAAGTGACAGTGGCTAGAGCATTTAGGTATTGAAGAGCACAAACAAGGATTGAAAATAGTGCAGAAAGGTAGAGTCAGCCGAAGCACAAAGTTTTCAATCGATAGAGGCAATAGCAGTTAGAGACTTTGATGACAGATGCATCATACTGATTTAGGTTGGATATTTTTTTTGTTTATGGTGCTACTGGAGCAACAACACTACAGAGTAGTGTTGCTTACATAACATTCCAAAGGTTTAGGATCGGGATCGAATTGAATTCCTTTCTTGTTGAGAGGGAGTGTTGAAAATAGCAACCAGAAATGATAAAAATAGAATCCAGAATATTCCAATTTTAATTTGTCCTTGAACTAAAATTGTGAAATAAAATTAGAATTTAGTCTCACTAGTTGCTTGGAAAATAATTAACTAGTTCATATTGAGTTAATTAGTTGGAGAAATTCAAGCTATAAGTCTTTCTGAAGTGACACAACAATTATCCCTTAAATTAAGGAGATTATCCCTTAATTAATGAGATAAGTTTGAGTTATATTTGAGTTGTAATTAGTTAGCTCAGTTAACTGATGTATGTCTAGTTAAATTAGTTCCAAACAATTTGAGGAACTAGTTGTGAGTTCATTCAGTTAATGCATGCATGCATCCAACTAGTGTACCCCAGATAGCTGAATATTCTCTCATAAATAACTCATGCATTTCTATTCAAAGAAAGACCCACTTGAGATAAAACACAGGGGCAGGTTACTATCAATTGGAGGAATTTTCTTGTAAATAAAACTCATCCATGCAGTTAAGGCATAGGTTCCTTGAGGATTGCGTAGTTCTGACAGTGTGTTGGAGTGGTGTGAGTGATCATTATTACAATTGGTAACAACAGGAGAAAAAACGCAAGGAAATAGGAGGCTTGGAGGGTAGAGGAGAAGGTTTGTGAGTAGCCTCATTTTCCTATGAGCATCCAGGAGGATTGTACTGAGAGTTGGCTAGCTTTGAGAGCTATGGCCTTATGTAATTTTGAGATATTTCCACCTTGTATGATAATACAGATAGTGGGGTTTTTAGCTGAGGCTTTCCGCTGAGTATTTTTTGTGTTTCATGTGTATTGATTCTTCTTCTGGTTATATGTGTTCAGCTTGATCTTGCTCAAAGTCTTTAAGCTTCCGCAAAGCAAATTGATAGTAGAAGTAGATTATAGTATTTTTCTTTGGTATATTGCATTATCGAGTTAATCTACAGTCAAATTTTCTACATGATCTTAGAGGTAGATTTGTAGAGAATTTGCATAATGTCTATAGACCATGAGGCATGGTTGATTGAGTCAGGTGCACCCTTTCACTTCACTCCCCATAGAGAGTGGTGCTGTGAGCATGAGGAATATGATGGTGGTGATGTCTTCTTGGGGGATGATAGGAAAGCTAGAATCATTGGTCACAGAAAAGTAAGGTTTAAGTTGCAAGGTTGAAGGGTTATAACACTTCCAGGTGTTCTACATATTCCTACATTGGCCAAAAATCTGATTTCTATAAGCAAGCTAGATGATGCAAGTGTAAAAAAGGTGTTCGATAAGGATACTTGCAAGATGGTTCGGGGATCACTAGGATTGATGTGGGGAGTTCGAATTGGAACTCTGTACAAGCTTTAAGGTAGCATTGTTATTGATGCGTGCAATAGTTTTGTGGTTCCTGAATGTGGCATAGAAAATCTAGTGGTCTCTGGAGAGAAGACCATGTTGTGACATCAAAGTTTTGGACATATTGGAGAGAAGGGCCTTCGAATACTTCATAGTAAAGGTATGGTAGGAGGTATGAGTAATAGCCCCATATTTTTTGCAAGAGCCATCAAAGAACAGTTTCCAAATATCAATTTGGTTTGGTTCAGGACTTTCAACTACCTCTTCAATTTTCACTTGAGTTTTATGTTGTTTTGAAGTGAGTTGATAACAACCAAAGTCTTGATATATTGCATAAATTGGATGGTTCCTTGGTTGGTCAGTTTTACAAACAGTATGTATAAATCTTACCTCTCTATGTAATCTTAATTTCTCTCCTCCAAAAATAGGAATAGTAGTAGTGAGATGTCCACCTGTAGAGTTCCCCCTAGTTTGGCACAAAAAGACTTAGAAAGGAGCATTCCAAATTTGGGAGGGATATCTATGAAAAAAATATCAAGTACTACACTTTTCACTGGAATTTGGGCAAGGGTAACCACTATATCCTTGATCAATCCTAAACAGGGCACCTTTTTAGAATCAAAGGTGTACAAGTCATGGTAGGATCTAGTTATGCCAAGTTTCAAATGGTCCATGATGGATTTTGGCATAAGGTTGTGTGATGCTCCTAAATCAAGCATACAATTATACAACATGGAATCATTTCTTTTAAGAGTTACATAGAAAGTAGGCACTATCTCATCTATCATATCTGAACTAGGGCCAAAAACTACTGCTGGTTTTTCATCTTGCAAACTTATGACATCACCTTCAGCATCAACCAAGGTTTTTTATATCCATTTTGTGACTTCGCTTTTGTAACTATGGTTTTTAGAAAGTTCTAAAAGTGTAATTGTGATCTTAACCCTCTCTAATTCTTTTTCAACATTAAATGCAGTCAAAATGTTTTTACTAGCTTGGGTAGTATCAATTGACTGATCTAAAGGCTGAATAAGAGTTGTTTGACCTTCAATAGTTTTTGTACGTGGTTCAATTACTGGAGTTTCCTTTGGAGTTCTCCTAGGACCAGGCCTAGGCCTAAGATCATACCTTTTGTTTAATTCTGCAATTGGAAATTCAGAGAAAGCATGATATTTAGAGACTTGTGAAGATTCTTAATCTTCTTGGACCTGATTCTGTTGTGAGAGAGGAATGATGGTTGTTTGATTGGAAGAAGAATCCATACTATTAATATCTTTAGTAATTGTCATAGTATTATCATCAGGCTATTGGTCATCTATCAATAGAGGAGTAGGAACATGTTGATCATTACTAGGTCTTTGAAGAATTTGTAGTGGTGGATTTCTTTTATACTGACCTTGATTTTGGTTTTGGGGCCTAGTAACTGTCCGTTGTATTGTCCTAGGTTGGGTCTCAATCTTTGAAATCCTATTTGATAGGTTTCTAAGAAGACATGTTATTTCATCTATTTTTGAGTCTTCTGCTTTAGTCTTAGAGGAACTAGAGGCTTCTTGAATAGATTTAAGTTTTCTTTGGGCCTTTTCTTCCTTAAGTTTTAAAGAAGTTGAGGCTACCCTATTTTCTTCTACTTCTATAGAATTTGGTTGCATATCTTCAAGATTTCTTGAAGTTCTCTCTCATATCATAACAACAAAGTCATCATCAAAATATTTAGAAAATCTAGACTTAGCTACTGCTACATGGGGCTTACAATCAGCAAGCATTTTGTGATAGAGTTTATTGAATCTCTTGATAAAATCTGATATTGGCTCACCAAATTTCCTTCTAAGCTCTTCAAATTCTATGAGGAAGTAAAGAGGATCCTTTTTCACACCCCATTGATTTTTAAATATGTTTGTAAGCTCTTCCCAATTTCTAATGGTAGCTGCTTGTAACTGCCTAAACCAAATCCTCACATTTCCCTCAAGTGACTGTACAAACAATCTTATAGAAATGTTTTCTTGTTCAATATTCATGTTATCAGCAAAGTCAAGGAAAGCTTGAACATGGTCCTCGGCTGAGGGACCAGTTTCTCCATTGTACTTGGGAAGGTATTTTAAGTATCCAGGTGGGAATGCATCAAGGTTATTAGGTAAGTTTAAGGAAACATATCTATCCTATACAATAGGTCAGAAATCGATGATAGCAGGTAGTGTATGAGGTGCTTGAGGTATATGAGATGCTTGAGGTGTATGAGGTTGTCCGGGTGGAGTATGTGGAGTTCGTGTGGATGTAGAGGGTGAAAAAGAAGTAGAGGAAGAAGATGGTGATTTAGGAGTTGATGAACTAGTTGGAGGTGAAGAAGGAGGAGATCTCTTGAAAGACTTCAAAGGAGTCCTAAGAATTAAATTTCGGGCCTGTAAAGGGATACCTTCTTTTGTTTCAAAGAGAGGATTGAAATATATAGAAAAGGTCTCCTCAAATTGTTTGGAAGAAGAAGCTTCAGGTCAGTCAAAAATGGAAGGAAAATGATAGGTGGTAGGGGATATGAAATCTGTGGTTTTATATTCTGGTAGATTAACACCCAACTTAGATTTAGTTTTAGGTGATCCTAGAGGTAGTGTGTGTATTGGGTGAGATTCTAATGAATGAATAAGGTATGTTGACTTAAAATCAGCTCCTTTATTTAGAAGTTCAACAACCCTAGGTGATAAATGGGAGTAATCAGGATTAGATGGGATATTAGTATAGGGGTCAAATTATTCTTCTTCTTCAAATTGTAGGACTGAAGAGGAAGAAGAAGATGATTGGTGGTGTCCCCTTTTAGAACTAGCCTTACTTAGAAGCTTTTCAGGATCTAGCAGAGGTTTAACTATCTTAGCTTCTGAACGAGATCTGGTATGTTTATAAGGTGTCAGCTTGGGAGTGTGGCATTGCCAAGGTGAATGATTCTAACCTTTCTAAACCTTTAACCACCTTTAAAGGAAAAAAATGAATGAATATCGTTGTCCCAAGGGAAGCTTTAATGAAATTCGAATCCCCGGCAATGGCGCCAGTCTGATGTTCTTCCTCTGAGTTAGTAGTGGGTCAGGCCACCAATGCCAGAGCATCTAAAATAATTTGTTTTGAGAGTTTTTGGTTTTAGTTTTGGAAGACCAATGAAGGAAGACAAATGTAGAATTGAAGTAATTACTCTGGGTTATATTAATACTTCAGCTAAGGGCTGCTATAAAGCATTACACAGTGATATAGATCAAAAATAGTGGTGAGTAGAAAACAACAAAAAATATGATTATCACAATTTCCAGATTGTAAAACAAAAAAATCATAAGTTTGAAAACCTTCTAAACTACGTTCCAAAGGTTCAAGGCAGTATACTTAATCCTTACACAAGATGCTGACGATTTATTGATTAGAGGGGATTAGCTGCACAGACAGTTGCATTAATCAAATCTTTTAATAGATGATCACTTCATGAGCTTATAGGAATCAATTGAAACAATAATTATTCCTACCTAGATATCTCTATAAGTCATAATCATATGAAGAAAAACATGATGATTGAAAACTAGAAAAACTTACAAGATAACACAAACTGTGTGAAACCAAATTCAGAATCCTTTGCTTTGTATTAAGGTTCTAGAAAGACTGAGTACATCAAGTGTCTACAAAAGCTTCCTTCAATGGTGGCTTCTAGGTCCAAAGTAGTATTAACAGTCAAGACTTTATAAGTAATGAACTATTAATATTGAACTCTGAACCATTTACAACTAAAGAGAAGAGTTATTTATACAATAATGGAACTTAATAAAAGATCCTAAAACAGATTAAGATTTTTTAGGAAAAGAAAGATATTCATGGAAAGAAGATAGGGGTAGTTGTTTGAACTGCTTCTTGTTGTGCCCTTTATTTAGGTTGTGATGTCTTTTTGTAGAATATTTTGCCCTTTAGGCTGATTGATTGTTTGAATCCTTTGCAATGGCCAATTCCTTCATTTTGATCTTTCATTTGACTTCTTTAAACTATGTAACTCTTTTTGATCCTACTGAGTAAATTTGATTGTGCATTTTAGGTTTTACTGTGTTTTTTCAACAATAAATATTCATATTGTGTCTTCAAACTATTATGCAGGACTTTTGTTTATAAACCTGAACAACAGTCCTTACCTAAAAAATACAAAAACTTTTAAGAAAAGCATGGTGACAGAGGAGGTCGCGATGGATGTTTTTAGCTTTCAAAGGATATTGGAAGGAGTCTGGGGCATATCGGAGGGTGAACCCATGGTTTAATGGATGTAAAGGCATTATGAGGCTACATTGTGTAAAACAGGCAAAAACAAAGCAAAATAAACATTTGGCATTTTAAACAGGCAAAACAGTTTTCCTTTTAAAATACGGCACGAAGTGAATAGTGACCGTTTTTTCATTTTGTGGAAGGTGATTGTCATCACACCGCTTATGAGGCACAGATGATTGGTGAGCACTAGTATTGCAGCAATAATGTAACAAATCCTGGGGTTCCTAATTTACTTTTATCAACCCAGTAGTTCGTAACAAACTTGGAAGCAACAGTGTTGTATGCACAAGTACTAGTTCTTACTGCAGGCTGTCACTTGGTCAGCTAGCAAGATCACTAGGAGCTCAAGCCAACTTCTATGGACTCCAGAAGAAGTGTTATATGTGATGAAAGAAGGGAAAGCTTACTCTACAGAGGCTACTTTACTTGCAGAAAGAGAAAGAAGATTGAAATGTGGAGTAAACCTAGCAAAGCCTAATTAACCAACTAATCCTACTTATGTAGAAAGAGAGATGAAAAACCATGAAATGAATTCCATTACCTACTGAGGAAGTATAAAACATCTACTCAAGTGATTTCTAGAAGGAACTAAGAAAAAAACATCTTTTTGGATTTTTATGTATTTTGAGGTGAAATTGTCATGCATGTAATTGATTTGTTTGTGAATGTGGCAATGATTAGGTGGCGTTGGAGAGCAACTTTGGAGTTTACATAGGTGTAGGAAGGTGTGGAGGGGTACTAGGAGGTCCCATGTGGCCTTATGGAGGCATTGCTTGCAATCAGACTTCAAAAAGTCACCTATAGGAAAATCTATAGGAGGCTGCAGGGGATCTACAGGAGGTCTACAGGAGGATGCCAAGAGTTGTTTTAAAGGGTTTTGAATGTAGGAAAATGGGTGGAAGGGGTAGATGATGGCTAGGAGGATGTGGTAAGGTATCTAGGGTTTATAAAGAAGGATTAGGAAAGAGAAATATGGTTGGACTTGTTCAAGGAAAGAAAGGAAAGTGCATGAGAAAAGTGCAAAAAATTAAGGCAGATTTGTGAGGGACTTTGGATGACCTGTGTAACATAGGTCAAAGGGATATGGTGATGGCTGATTGGCTGAATTATTTTGAGCTGAGATGTAGTGCTAGAGAACTGAAAATCAAATGCTGAGATTAAGAAAGCAAAGAAACTAGCTACACCAAAAAACAAAACTATGCATCAAGCTAATCTAAATTCTGATCTATAGAGTAAATGTTGAACAATTCTATATGGAAAGAAATCATGGAAGGAAATTAATTGTAAAGGTAGAAATGAGCATGGTGAAATGGATCTACAGTAAAGCACTAACCTTCTAACAAACTGCAACACTAGAAATCCTATGGAAAAGACAAATCTATGTTTTTTTTGTGGCAGCGACAGGGTCTTGGCCTCAGTTCATGGTCCCAAAGGGGAGAAAGGAGGCCAAGGCTTTGTTGATGGCCTTTGTATATTCTTCTATCACTATTCAACCTACTACAACAAACTGAAATGGAAACAACCTTTTAAATCACCAAAAGTAACATATCCTTCACCAAGAAAGAAATCTATCTAACAGCAATGAATTCATAAACTGAAACAAAACATATAAATACAAAACAAGAGGTGCTTGGCTACTTCAATTGGGCCCTAACCCAAGAGCTTCAGCCCTCTGAGGTGACTCAGTGCTAGCTAAAAAACAATCTCATCTTCATTATCAAAATAACATTAAGATTACATGAAACTGTCCAAAAAAGTAAGCTCGAAGTTGAGCAGAGCAAAACTGCAAAAAAAGTTCAAAAATTTGACTAATATTCAACAACCTAATGAGGCCATATGCCTCTCTAATTATAAAACTGGAGCTCCCAACAGCTCCCTTAAATCAGGGAGGCTTGGCTCCCAAAACTTGATATAGACAGCAGTTATCCTCCACTTGCTCGGCTACCTCCTTGGTGCATTGATGTGGTTGCTTGTGCTTTGAGCTTTCCGAAGGAGAATTCAAAGTATGGAGTCATAAATGAGGGGGACACCCTCCTATAAATCCTCTCCCTTGTCCTCTCGGAATATTTGCTACCAAATGTTCTAAATCTTTGACTTTGTCTCCAAAATTGACCAAAAATCTACATTAAGCACATATTAGACTTCAAGGCACAATGACCAACCCAACTCACTCTATTAGCATAAATATAATAAAAATCATGCAATAACCTAATGAAAATGGTGTATTAAGCTAAGTTAGGAAGCAAAATGAGCTCATATAATTACCCATTTATGGGGCTCATCATCACCCCCTACTAAATGTGTTTCTCATCCTCTGAGCAACTAGTCCATCTCCTCATCTTTGATGGCCCTAATGTCCTCCCTGACATCCCATGCTTCTAATGTGAGGTCCTCTTATTTTTCATGGAATCTCACCTTTCTATCCACTTCTTCCCACTGTTGTTGTTCTTCTTCCTCTTTTCTGCCCTCTAGTTGTCCTAGAAGAAGTGGGGGACTTAGTTTGAGGCCAATCCAATTGACCTTCAAACTCTGCATAGAGTGCTTGTACAATGGCACTCTCCTTAATGCTTCTTTCATCCTTGTTGGGGAGTGATACTCCCTTTTTTGCAAGCTTTGTGGCAGTGTATTCCATCTCCTCGAAGCATGAATACAGTCATCTCCAAGTAATCTTTCCATGTCCTCAAAATGTGCAATGGCCTGAGCCTGATCATTGATATACTTAGGGTCACTTTGAGGATTATTTTCAAGTAGCTGGTGTGTACTGATGACATCCATGGGGTCTGATGGCTTAGCTCTGATCATTAGGGGTTGATTTTTCTCTTTTGCCATCAAATTTTTGATTTATGTTGCCATTTTCTCCTCATGATTCATCCATGAGGCCATGGCCATTAGCTACAGGTCCCCTAGCCTAGTGTTGGGATCCCATAGCTTCATATCGATGAGGGCCATGTTATGCAAATAGAACTCTGCTATCTTTTCCTTGTCTTCTATTGAAATTTGGTCACATAGGTCCATGAACTGTCTGTAACCCTAAAAAGGCATTGTGCCTCTCTATGCCAATGTCTTGAACTGAAACTATAGCCACTGGTCTTTGAGGTATACTCCATATGATTTTGCTACTTTTCTGCATTGTAGTGCCTCCGTAGATGAGTTGGCCATGCATGCCAATTTTGTTTCCTTTTTTTGCAGTTGTCTTCTTAGTAGCTCATTTTCTGTTTCCAAGTGAGTCCTTCTGATTGCTTCTCTATCTCTTACAACACTTAATTCCCTGCCCATCTCTCTAAGCTGGTTCTCCATGTGGCCAATATCCTCTAACCCCTTGGATTTGGTGATTTACATCCATATATGGCTCCTTATTCTTTCTTTCTCCAGCTCAAAGAAAAGTGGGACTGCAAATTTCTGTGGAATGATTTTCCCCCCTCAACAAGATTGTAGTAAGAGCCCAAACTAGATGGGGGGTCAAGTTCTTGGGTCTCTGTTGTTTCCGAATTCTCCTTTGGCTATTATTATACCCTTTTCTCAAGTTTTTCGATCTCTTGCATCTTAGTCAGGGTCTCCTGTAGAATAGTCTATACCTCTTGTAGAGCTGCTTTTGAGTCTTGTAGTTGCACTCTTTCCTTCCAGGTGGAAGATCTGGGACTTCCTCTTTCATATGTGATGGTAGTTTTAGAGGGAGATTCTTCCCCTTTGACAGTTGGTGAATCTTCAATTACAATAGGCACTATTGAAGATGGTTGTGGTTTTCCTGTTTTTATCCTTGTTCTTTTCCAAGCCTTGAAGTACATTGATGTTCACCTCTTCCCCTTTTGTTTGGGTTTAACTATGGTGCTGAGGGCAGCAAGAACAACTTCTGCCTCCCTTTCTAGGGTCTCGGGAGACACTTTTGTCCTTTCTACCCTTTTTTCCTCTCCTTTTGTCTCTATTTCCGTCTCTGCTGGTTTTGTTTCCTCTTGCTCTGTTTTGGTTTCTTCCTCCTCTGGTTTAGTTTCCTCCTTCTCTATTTTGGTGTCTTCCTCCTCTATTTGTTCCTTAGTTTCCTCCCCTTCTTCCCCTTGTTTCTCTTCCCCCTCACTCTTAGAAGTATTGTGATTGTATGTGAGGGCCTTTATATCATCTCCTGCTATCATGTTTCTGAAGATTTCCCATGCTATGGGAATTGTGATGGTGTGGAGGGCTTCTTCCACTAATAGTTTAATTAACCCATGGTGAGCCAACCAATTTGGACCTAATGCCTTCAACTTATTGTTGGAGTCTATGAGGGACTGCAGGAGAAAATAGGGGATGTTGAGTTTTTGTGGTGTGGGAGTGTCCATGCCATATCTCAGCCCATGGAGAAGTCTAAAATGGTAGCCATAAACTATGCTATACCTCCCTTCACACGAAATGTACTTGATTATTTGGTAACTGACCTCATGCCAAGGTTAAGGTATGCTCATTCTTCTAATACCATTTTTGTCTTCTACAGGATGTTCATTTGGTTGGAAGAAGGTTTTCTTGGCAACTTGCCCCATTGGCTTTTCATCTTTGCTCCAAGGTAATCCAAGGGGAAGGTTGGTAACTCTACTGATAAATTTTTGGGTGATTTCCATGGTGAGACCTCTGAAAGTAACAGTGGCATGGGTCTTTGAGTGAGGTACTAAAGCAAGGGAAAACTCCTCAGCCACTTCTTCATCAAACCCTTGAAATTTTTTGAAAAATAGCATCCAATTTGCTCTGGTGAAAATGGCTACCACCTCGGGATGTTCATGGAGCCTGACTGAATTTGTGGGTTCCTTCCTCATGAATCCCCCTATCATTTTACTTATACGCTTTTGGAACACCCCAGGTAGAGATGGAGACAAATTTTTTTGAAGAAACAGGAAAGAGAGAAAAACTATGTTTTTTCAAGAAAACAGGGAGAATTGTTTTTATGGAATTCCTCTCCTTCTATAGGCTTAATCTCTCCTTAAAATTGTATCATTTCTTGCACATATTAATATTCATGGTGGGTCTGTACAGAACCTACCTCTTCAAGCCATAATTTGAGCAAAAACCTCGTGTTTCCTTCTGAAAAACTGCTTACTGCCCCTCCTCTAGAACTGGATGTAGTGCTCTTGTAGAACTTGTTACTGCTCTTGTAGAACGCTGATAGCAAACAAATGGATGAAAATTATAGAGAATGATGGTTTTGAGGTTATGGAGGTGGTACAGAGCTTGCTGAAGCTAAGTGGACGAGGACAAAATGGAAGAAAACATGGTGAAGAAGTTTGGAGGAGAAATACTTATGTCTTCTTTGAGATATTTCCAGTGATGGGGTGAGTTGGAAAATAGGTACGTTGCTAGATTCAGACTGTTGACACCCACTAATCTACCATCATGGCTCTTCATGACTATTTCCCGCAATCACTTCCCATCATTGCATCGAGGTTCATCAGAGTTTGTATAACCTCCACTACCATTCCTTTGGATTTTCTATGAGTTGACTAGGCACGCGTGTGGTGGCGTCTCTGGATGAGCGTAGTTAACTGGCCACCTTTTCGCATTCAAACCTAACCATCTCATTTGCCTATGCATATTTTTGAATTACAAATATGCAATAGAGGAGAGGGTTAAACACTTACCTGCAAGTCGGATGTTTGCGCTGTGGTGCATCTTGGTTCCTTTGTTGCTGCATGCTCGTATTTCAGTCGATGCATGCCCATATCTCCTCTGTTGTATGCTTTCTGCTCTGTGATGTCGGCCTTGTTTGCTTTGTGCAAGTATCCTCTAGCTGGATCTGGCTTCAAGTGTCCCCTTCAATCCTATGGCTCACCTATTTTACTATTGTGGCTTGATTGTAAGGGGATCATCTGCTACAAGAAATCCTACAGGAGCTCCCATAGCTGTTTCTCCCTTTGAAATTTTTAACTGATTCTTGTCCTGGGAGCTATGAGGATGCTACCAGAGATGCTAATGGCAATGGGGAGGTATTTGGGAAGTTTCAGGTGAGATTTGGAGGTGTTGTTCGTTTTATTTTTTCATTCTAAAAACTGGTTTTTGTGTTTTTTTTTTGTTAGCAGGAAGGAAAGAAATCAATGATGGTGAGGTGGTGTAGGTGTGGAATGGATGGCTAGTAGAGTGGTTAACTATAGGAGGGCCTACATGCTCTTCTTGAAACATCCCAGATCCTCAATTTTTTTTTAAAATCCATTTCGAGCTCTCTGTGATTTATATAGGAACCTCCTATAGAACACATAGGACCTCCTGTAGGATACACAGTGTTTGGAAAAAAAATAGATTGAGGTGGAAGAAAGGTAATGGAGAAGAGTGTGGATGAGGTTTAATAGGCTTTGTGACATCTTCTCCTACTTCCTGTGGCCCCCCTGTAATCTGCAATGCATTTTAAAAGTCAATTTCCTCTTCCTTCTTTTCTCTATTTTTTTTTTGAAAGACAACTAGGATGCCTCAAGGAGGTTTTCACCCTAATTGCTTGCCTTGGGTGCCTCCAATGGAGGTTTTCACCGAGGGATATTATTCTCTCTCTCTTTTGTTTTTGGCATCATTGGGCTGCCTCAAAAGAGGTTTTCAACCCAATGATGGGACTCAAGCGCCTCATGGAGGTTTTCACTTGAGTCCTTATTATTTTTCATTTTTGTACTTCTTCAATGAGTGGGTTGAGTGGAGGCTGAGACCTGCTCCACTACCAAAACTATCTTATTTAGATCTTCAAATAACTCTTGCTTAGAGAGAGGCTTCTTGTAAATTTTCAACCGATGTCCACTGACAAGCATGGGGATGGCTTCCTCATCAATGGTTTTGATCAGAACTGAAGAATTGTCATTGGATTTTTCTATAGTGTAGGGTCCCAGCCATCTTGTCCTCAGCTTGCCCTTGAAGTATTTATATCTTGAGTCATAGAGCAGTGCCCAATCTCCCTCTTGGAATTGCTTCTCCTTGATATTTTTATCATGCCATATTTTCCTTTGAAGCTGGGCTACCTCTATGTGGAGAAGGGCCTGTAATCTTTTTTCATCCAATCCATTGAGCTGGAGTAGCCTTTCCCTCTGTGCATGGCTCAGGTCTAGGTCCAATTGAGCTGCCATCCTAGAATAGTTCATAGGGTGTGAACCCTGTGGTGGCCTTCCATGTTGTGTTGTAGGCCCAGGTGGCCTCAACTGGTCTATCCACCCAATCGTTTCTGTTGCTACTCACTACCTTGATCAAAATTCCTTCCAAAGCTCTGTTAGTGACTTCCACCTATCCATTGGCTTGTGGATGGTAAGGAGTGGAAGTCCTGTGCTTGATTTTATGATGTGTGAGCAGGTCTTCAATCAAATTGGAAGTGAACCGACTACCTTGATCTATGACCAATTCTCTTGGATACCCAAACTTATAGAATATGTTTTCTCTTAAAAACTCAACTACTTTTTCCTCTATTACTGCCTTGATTGCTTTAGTCTCTGTCCATTTTTTCAGATAATCGATGCACACAATGATATATTGCCTCTGTTTTGAAGGAGGGTTGGTAGGACCCATAATGTCCATGCCCCACTTCTCAAATGGCTCAAAGGTCACTTGAGGTTGCATGGGCATCTCATCCTTTAGAGTAGGTTTCCCCATCCTTTGGCACTGATGACATTCGTTGGTATATCTCTTCACATCTTGATGAAGAGTGAGCCAATAGTAGCCTGCCTGCAAGATTTTGAAGGCAGTCCTCTTTGGTGCAAAATGGTCTCCACAAGGTCCGTCATGGCACGTTAAGATAATGTCAAAAACTTCCTCTTCCCTGACACATCTTCTCAGGATCTGATCTCAGCCAAGTTTGAACAGATTGCCCCCAATCCAAGTGAAGGGACGCTTTTCCTCATGACCTTCCTCTTCTCTTTTGAGGATAGGTGTGGTGGGAACTATGATGAAACCAAGTAATTTGTTATATCATCAAACCATGGAGAGAGTAATGAGATAGGAAATAGGTGTTTATCTGGAATTTGATCATCCAACATTCCTTCTTCACCTGTAGGCAAATTAACTATAGACGAAAAGTGAGCAACAAGATATTCTTTACCATGCTTACCAACAATGGTTAAATCAAACTACTACAGTAAAAGCAACCATCTAATAATGCGAGCATTTACATTTTGTTTATTCATTGAATACCTAATTGCAACATGATCATTATGTACAAGGGTTTGATAGTCTGTGATGTAGTGTTTGAATTTATCTAAGGAATGCACTACAACCAGGAGTTCCTTCTCAGTTACTATGTAGTTTAACTCTGCCTTTGACAAGTTTTTACTTATAAAGTATATGGAATAAGGTAACTTTTCATTAATCTATCCCAAGGCTGCTCCTATTGCTTTGTTCAAGGCATCTGCATGAATGTGGAAAGGTAGGGCCCAGTTTGGGCCTCTCAAAATTGGGGTAGTCACGAGTTTTCTTTTCAAGGTATCTAAGGCTTCTTGACAGTTTTCAGTCCATATGAACTCAAAATCTTTTCCCAAAATACCAAACAAGGGAGAGGCTAACTTACTGAAATCTTTAATAAAAATTCTGCAATATCTTGCTAAACCTAGGAAACTTCGGACATTTCTCACCTTTTGAGGAGGTGGGACCCTTTGGATGATGGCAATTTTGTTGGGGTCCACCTGCAATCCTTGTTGAGAGATTGCATGACCTAGCACAGTTCCTTCAGTCATAAAAAAATCACATTTTTCCAGACTGAGGGATACGTTCATTTCAATACACTTGTCCAAAACTTTTCCTAAGTTAGATAAGGCTTCCTGAAAGTTAGAACCATAAGAAGTAAAATCATCCATATATATTTCCACTACATCATGAACCAGTTCAGAAAATATACTCGATACTACTCTCTCGAAAGTGGCTGGAGCATTACACAAACCAAAAGGAAGGACCTGATATGCAAAGGTACCCTAAGGACAAGTGGAAGTAGTCTTATCTTGGTCTTCTGGGCTGATTTGAATCTGATTGTACTCACTAAACCCATCTAGGAAGGAAAAAAACTTTTTCCCTTCCAGACCATCTGATACTTGATCTATGAAAGGCAAAGGAAAATGGTCCTTTTTAATGGCCTTCTTCAGTTCCTGATAATCGAAACAGATTCGCCAATTACCATTTTGCTTTGGTACTAGCACCTAAGGAGAGACCCATTCACTGTCAAAGATGGGGTAGATGAATCCTGCATCAAGTAATTTTTGCCATTCTTGCTTAACAATGTCTTATGGGCTTGATTCATCCTCCTTTGAGGCTGCCTAACCAGTTTGAAATCTTCCTTAATGTATATGTGATGAGTACAAACTAAAGGGTGCACTCCCTTCATTTCCTTATAACTCCAAGCAAAGCCATCTAAATGTTTTCTCAATAAGCTGCACAGTTCCTTCTCCTGGGTACTGGATAGGGATGAGTTGATTTTCAAGGTTCTTTCTAGGCCGAACTATATATTCTTAACATGGAGAGAGGTCAGGCTGGCCACATAGAGATCAGTTAAGGGATTCTCTTGGGTTTCTTTCACTATATCTTCTAATGGCAAAATACTGGGGGGAGGATTCTGAATTAAATTTTCAATGATATCATCCTCATTTTGCGTTTTAGCCCCCATGAAAGTTCCTACTGCACACAGTTGTGCAGAATAGACTTCATCCTCATCCTCCTCCTCCAACCAAAGAGGTAGATCATGCTCTAGCAAGGGTTGGGCAGGAGGGTATAGGATTAGCTGCTTAGACATATGCCTATTCTTGATGGTCATGTTCCCAGCCCAACAACTATTGTAAGCATCGATAGTGGCCAACCAGGGTCCTCCTAGGATGAGAGGATACCCAGTGAGCTTTGCCTTCAGCTGGAGAACTAAGAAATCAACAGGGTACTCCCGAGAATCAATGAAGAACGTTACATCCTCCACGATCCCTTCAAGGGTCATGGTGGAGCGGTCTGCTAGCTGTAGTACTGTCGTGGTACTTCTCAAGGAGCCATGGAGGTTGAGTTTGATCATGGTGTCCTTTGTCATCACATTAATGGCAGCTCCTAGATCAATCAAAGTACGTGGGATCATGGTGCCATTGATGTGGACATAAACTACTTGGCTTCCAGGGTCTAGATATTTCAGATAGATTACCTGCCCCAAGATTAGGCCAAAAAGTTGTCCTATGACACTGATTGTTGCGGCATCTTTCTTACGCCTACCTGGATGCCTGAAGAACTTCTCTTTAATCAACTTATTGTATATAGGAAACCCTTTATGGCTTGGAGAAGTGGTATGTTTACACATAACTGTTTCAATTCTCCCAGAAGTTCAGTTTCTTCTGGGGTGGGCTGTGTTGCCCCGGATAATCTCTTAGGAAAGGGTGGAATTGCTTTCGGTTCACTTTCCCCTTTATCTTCCTCAACCTCCTAAGGGCAAGGCTGGCTATCTAGGAGAACCTTCCCAGATCAAAGGTTAATCTCCTGAATCTCCAGACCATAAGTTGGGCACAATGGTTCCCCACTATATACTTGTTGGGTATGTCTATTGTTCGGGTTCGGGTTCAGTTGAGTAGGAATTTGGGGTTGCCTTGGTGGAGCAAGAGGCAATGGTTGTGGTTGAGTAGGTGGTGGAGGCAAAAGAGTAGGAGGAGACTTGTACTGGGGACTCCACCCATGATGAGATGCATTCAATTGAGGTTGTGGTTGAGCATAGGATTGAAATGCATGAGTAGCTAGTTGGGCATGATATTGAGATGGATAGGATGAAGGAGGAGGTGTGGACCAGGAAGGATGAGCATGAGGGCCCCAAGAATGTATGGAAGTGGCTTGGTTGGGGTTGTAGTATGCTTGAGATGTCCCTTGCATCCCCTGCTAGTACAGTCTAGGTCCATGCGGTCTCCTTTGGTTCATGGAATAGAGTGGTTCAGTGGCTCCTTTGGCCCCTTGGTATACAACTTTAATTCTGGGAAAGGAAGGGCACTTATCTGTAGAATGATCTTCTTCACAGACTGAAAAAACCTGTATAGATTTCAATGGACATTCATTCATAGGATGCCTTCTGGTGCACATAGGACAAAAAATGGCCAAGGCCCTCTCTACTTCCCCTTGTTTCCTTTTGATATGCAAGGTATCCATTTGCATGGCAAGCGTCTACAGCATCTCACTCTTGAAGTCTTCCAGCATGTTTCCAAGTTAACTTTTGAGGGATGAACTAGATGAGGAGATATTGGCTATGGGTTGAAACCCCCTACCTCTCTTTCTAGCTGCCATAGAATGGTTTCTAAAAATAGTCTCTGTGTCTTCATAAGGTAGTTGGTAGATGTCTCCTCCAGCCAGTAGATGGAGGGTGTCTAGAAGGTCTTCTGGAATTCTCCTGAGCAAGACCAACTTCAGAGATTCGGGGTCAAGTGTGCACCTAACCCTTTTATAACTGTGATGGAACCTTTCTTCATAATATTCCAATGATTCATCACTTCCCATGGCCATTCAGAAGATTTCTTCCTTGGTGTCTTTTGACCTACAATAGTGTCGATATTTGTTATTAAAGGCTTGCTGCATCTGGGCCCAAGTTATGATGCTATTGCTAGGTAACCCCATTAACCAGCGAAATTCTACATCCTTGAGGGTAGAAGGAAATGGTTTCAACTTTTTCTCATCTTCTGCATAGTCATAGGTTCCACAGATAACAACAAACTTAAACAAAAAGGTGTCAGGATCTTTTGTAGTCAATCCATGAAAATGAGGTAGGGCTGAAGGGCTTATATCCTTCATTTTAGTGTCCCCATTGGTCTCTTGGATGGGAAACGTATGCTCTACTCTTTCTCCATCCCCCTAGCATTTTTGTTTTCAACCATTGTCTCAGGAAGGATGTTTTATTCTTCTTCTTCCCCTATAGGTTCTATAAATATCTCTGGTTGTTCACCTAAAGGTTCTTCTTGATCACTGCCATCGAAGAAGAAAGAAGGGTGGCTATGTAATGTGGTGGCGTTGTTGGGTAGGAATTTTCTTCAATTATCTCTGTTCCTACGAGGCATGAAAGGAAATATCTTTTTGGGTGGGATTTTCTTTTTCAACTTGTACCTGCAAAATTCAAATTTATTTGAACAAAATAATTGCAACTAACTAAAATGAACTTGCTGAAATGGAAATTGCAGAATTGAAATGAAAGCAAGGAAATGACTAATCTACTTTTGTTGGAATGGAAATGCAGAATTGAAATGGAAGCAAGGGAATTACTAATCTACTTTTGCTGAAATGGAAATTTCATAATTGAAATGAAAGCAAGGAAATGCAGAAATTGAAAGAAACAAATACTCTACTTTTGTTGAAATAAACTACTTAGCAAAATGTTGCAGAAGGAAATATAAGAAAACCAGTAATCACAAAATACTCTAATGCTTCTCAAGTAACGGCACAAAAAAGTGGTGAGCACCAGTATTGCAGAAATAATGCGGCAACTCCTGGGCTTCCTACTTTACTTTTATCAACCTGGTAGTTCGTAACAAACTTGGAAGCGATGGTGCTGTATGCACAAGTACTAGTTCTTACTGTAGGTTGTCACTTGGTCAGCTAGTGCAAGATCACTAGGAACTCAAGCTAACTTTTATGGATTCTAAAAGAAGTGTTATATGTGATGAAAGAAGGGAAAGCTTACACTATAGAGGCTACTCTACTTGCAGAAAGAGAAAGAAGACTGAAATGTGAAGTAAACCTAGCAAACCCTAATTAACCAACTAATCCTACTTTTGCAGAAAGAGAGATGCAAAACCATGAAAGGAATTCCATTACCTACTTAGGAAGTAAACAACATCTACTTAAGTGATTTCTAGAAGGAAATGAGAAACAAACATCTTTTTGGATTTTTATGTATTTTTAGGTGAAATTGTCATGCATGTAATTGATTTGTTTGTGAATGTGGCAGCAATTAGGTGGAAATGGATGGTGACTTTGGAGTTTGCAGAGGTGTAGGAAGGTGTGGAGGGGTCCTAGGAGGTCCAGGGTGGCCTTCTGGGGGCTTTCCCTACAATCAGACTTCAAAAAGTCACCTACAGGAAAATCTACACGGGGTTACAAGGGATCTACACGAGGTCTACAGAAGGTCTACAGAGGATGCCGAGATCTATCTTAGAGGGTTTTGAAGGTAGAAAAATGGGTGGAAAGGGTAGCTAATGGCTAGGAGGATGTGATAAGGTGTCTAGGGTTTATCAAGAAGGATTAGGAAAGAGAAAGATGGTTGGACTTGTTCAAGGAAAGAAAGGAAATTGCATGAGAAAAGTGCAGGAAATTAAGGTAGATTTGTGAGGGATTTTGGATGACCTATGGAACATATATCAAAGGGAGATGGTGATAGTTGATTGGCTGACTTATTGTGAGTTGATATGTACTACTAGAGAACTAAAAATCAAACGCTGAGATCAAGAAAGCAAAGAAACTAGCTACACCAAAAATAGAACTGTGCATCAAGCTAATCTAAATTCTGATCTAGAAAGTAAATGCTGAACAATGCTATATGGAAATAAATCATGGAAGGAAATTCATTGTAAAGGTAGAAATGAGCATGGTGAAATGGATCTACAACAAAGCATTAACCTTCTAACAAACTGCAACAGTAGAAATCCTATGGAAAAGACAAATTTGTGTTTTTCTTGTGGCAGCGAGAGGGTCTTGGCCTTAGTTCACGGTCCCAAAGGGGAGAAAGGAGGCCAAGGATATGTTGATGGCCTTTTTGTATCCTCTTCTATCACTATTCAACCTGCTATAGTAAACTGAAATGGAAACAACCTTTTAACTCACCAAAAGTAACCTATCCTTAACCAAGAAAGAGATCTATCTAACAACAATGAATTCATAAACTGAAACAAAATATATAAATACAAAACAAGAGGTTCTTGGATACTTGGATTGGGCCCTAACCCAAGATCTTTAGCCCTCTGAGGAGGCTCAGTGCTAGCTCAAAAGAAATCTCATCTTCATTATCAAAATAATAGTAATATTACATGAAATTGTCCACAAAAGTAAGATCGAAGTTGAACAGAGAAAAAATGCAACAAGAGTTTGAAAATTTGACTAATATTCGACAAGCTAATGAGGCCCTAGGCCTATATACATATACAACTGGAGCTCCCAATAGCTCCCTTAAAATCAGAGAGGCTTGGCTCCAAAAACTTGAGATGGACAACAGTTATCCTCCACTTGCTCGGCTGCCTCCTTGGTGCATTGATGTGGCTGCTTGTGCTCCGAGCTTTCTGAAGGAGAATTCAAAGTAGGGTGTCATAAATGAGGGGGGCACCTCCTATAAATCCTCTCCCTTGTCTTCTTCAAATATTTTCTGCCAAATGTTCATTAAACCTTTGACTTTGTCTCCAAAATTGACCAAAAATCTACATTAAGCACACATTAGACTTCAAGGCATAATGACCAACTCAACTCACTCTATTAGCATAAACATAATAAAAAACATGCAATAACCTAATGAGAATGGTGGATTAAGCTAAGTTAGTAGGAAAAAATAGCCCATATAACTACCCATTTATGGGGCTCAACAACGATTTTGGGGAGGAGCCACCCGAAATAACCAAGGCTTGACACATAGGAATGGAGGACAAAGAAAAACCACTTTTCGGGCAGGTAATCCTTGTACAGAGAGCTAACCCAAAATCACTGAGGGCCATTGGATCTGAATGCTTTAGATTGAATGGAGGTGGAGTGAAGGAGTATGGAGGGAATAATTATTGTCGGGATGGCTTAATTATGTTTAAAAATGTAATTAGCGGTTTAAACGGAGTTTTGGGTCATTTCTTCATTTAAATCAAAAAATGATTTAACACTAAAATTCCTCGCAAAACACATACTCGCGGACTTGAAATTTATGAATTGGAGAAGATAATGACATCGGGTCTAAGATAATATGGCATATCACAATCAGAGTTAGGTGGGGTAGACCTATCAAAAAAGAAAGCGATAAGGGGCGGATGCGATATGGTGGTGAACCACAATATATATTTGGTTGGGTCCGATGCACATCGCTTATCACAATGCAGAGGATATATGTAATAGCAGGACTTTGCAATGGAGGCGGATGTGATATGGGAATAGATTTCGATATATATAGTATCCAGTCTGGGCTTGCATATTGCAGTCGGGGATCACAATAGATGGAGGGTTATGTTATAAGTGGGACAATGATGGAGGGTGGATGCGAAGTGGCTTTCAAACTATGCCATATATCGCGTCGGGTCTAGATCATTCATCACATATCACAATGCGGGGGTGTATGCATGTTTAAAGGGTTCTGTGATCCCGCCGATGCGATATTTGTATGAAATACATACTTTTATTATAAAACTAAGGGTTTTGGGCTATTATATAAAAGGAGTTAATATATATGGGAAGGGAACTTTTTTAAGGGTTTATTACATTAAATTAATGTTAAATATGATCAGAAAGGGAAATAATGCTAAGTATAATGTTTGTTATGAGTTTTTGTTGTTCATATACTCATTAATACTTAGGGAAAGCATCTCTTTATGGGTTTTTAGGGTAAAAGGGGATTTAAAATGGGATTTTTACTTTTCCTAGGTAAAAAGGATTTTTACCATAGGAAAAGGGATTTTTAGTGGAAAATGTATGGATATGAATGAATTAAGGGGAAATTTAGTGAATATATGAATGAATAAGGATGAGTGAAGTTAATTAATTGATGTTGTAGACCTTCATTTTATTTACGTAATTTCCTGTTGGACATAAAAACATGTGATAAAACATGATAAATGTAGATTTGTTCAATCAAACGTTAAACTTCTACAACCTTTCTTCTACTTACCCTTTGCTTATCCTATTATTTTTTCTTCACTTAATGGGTGCGTTTAAGCCAGCAAACCCTTTTCCTTTATTCTTATTTTACAAAAGCAAACTATCTAAATCTACCCTTTTAACTTCGAAGGGCTCAGATTAAACTAATGAGCACCTTATTATTCTCTATCTAACTATTGATCTACCAAGATTAAAAAGTTTGGCCAGATTTTTGTTCTTTAACTATAACATTAAATTTAAAGCATGAAGCAGTCAATATTAAACAATTTGACTGTCATGGGTTGTGGCATTTAAAAACAAGCTGCACATAAACATTATTTTTCATAAAAAGTAGTAGCATTTAGACTTGCTCACTTTCAAAGTTTTTTTTTTTTCTTTCTACCTAATATTTTCTTTTGCCTTGATTTTTTAGAGCAGCTAACCTAAGATTTTCATTGATATGGACATTATCATCAAAAAGATATATATATTTTTACTAGAATTTTATTCACTATGTTATGTCCATATCCTAACTTAACATTTTTTCAAATATTCTATCTTATCAAAACGAAAAAAAATTCTACAACAACACAACAGAAGACTACTGCATACACACCTGAGAAAAATGGAGTTGCAGAAAGAATGAAAAAGATGTTGATGGAAATGGCAAGAAGAATGATCAGTGGTGCCGGGTTAGGATAGGAATTCTGTGCAGAGGCGGTGGAGATAGCATGTTACTTAGTCAGCATATCACCTTCATGAGCATTGGAGGATAAGACTCCACAAGAGGTATGGACTAGTAAGAAACCCTCTCTTTCACATCTGAGGATATTTGGATGTGATGCATATGTACATGCTCCAAAGGAGAAAAGAACCAAAATGGATAGTAAATCTGAAAAGTGCATCTTTATTGGGTATAAGGATGGTTTAAAGGGTTATAAGCTTTGGAACTCAATAAAAAGGACGGTTGTGTACAGTCAAGATGTGGTGTTCAGAGAGGTGAAAGATGTTATTAAACATGAAGTCCCATCAAAGGAACCTCAGAAGATAGATTTTGAGCTAAAGGAGGAAGAATCAGACTCTACAGCAATGGAGAATCAGAAGATGAAGATCCACAAGCTCTAGGTGTGAGAAGATCAGTTCAAGAAAAAAGGCAGCCAGAAAGGTATAGTCCATCTGCCTTTTTCTCAATTTTTTCTTTGCCAATTACTGATGATGATCCAAGAAAAATGAAGGAAGCAGTAGATTCAAAGGATGGAAAACTCTGGAAAGATGCCATGGTTGATGAAATGGCATCTTTGTACAAAAATGAGGCTTGGGACCTGGTGGAGTTGCTGGCTGGAAGGAAACCCATTGGAAGCAAATGGGTGTTCAAGAAGAAGACAAATGCAAAAGTATATGTGGAGAAATAAAAAGCTCGGTTGGTAGCAAAAGGTTATTCCCAGGTGCGAGGAATTGATTTTGGTGATATTTTTTCTCTTGTTGCCAAGGTAGCTTCTATTAGTTTACTTCTATCTCTTGTTGTTGCTTTTGATTTTGAGGTAGAATAGATGGATGTGAAGAAAACATTTTTTCATGGGGATTTGGAAGAGGAGATCTACATGAAGCAACCTAAAGGTTTTGCGGTGAAGGGTAAGAAAGAACTAGTATGAAAGTTAAATAAGTCTCTATATGGGTTAAAATAGTCATGAAGGATGTGTTATCATAAATTTGATACGTTTGTATGGGGACTTGGCTTCACCAGAAGAAAAGCATATTACTATGTGTATTTCAAATTAATTGGAGACCCAGTTATTTATCTAGTCTTGTATGTGGATGATATGTTGCTGGTTGGAAATGACAAAGAAATTATCCAGGATTTGAATACCCAATTGTCCTCCAAATTTGACATGAAAGATATTGGTGCTGCAAACTATATTTTGGGCATGGAAATTTAAAGAGACCGGGCAAAGAGGAAGCTCTGATTAAACTAGAGGAAGCATGTTGAGACATTACTACAAAGGTTTAATATCTAGGATAGTAAATCGGTGAAAGTTCCTATTATTGTAGGTGTGAAGTTATCTATTGAATAGTGTCCGAAGACCCAAGAAGAGGAAGAGGACATGTCCCATGTTCCATATGCAAGTTCAGTTGGTAGCATAATGTATGCAATCATTCATACTAGACAAGACATTGCACATGCAGTGGGATTATTGAGCAGGTTTATGTCAAAACCAGGAAAGGAGCATTGGACAGCAGTGAAGTGGGTTTTCAGGTATTTGCATGGCACTAGTGATTATGGTTTGTGCTACCAAGGAAGACTAGGATTGGAAAAAGTTTTGGATATCCATGGATTTGTTGATACAGACTGGGCTAGAGATCTGGATTAGAGAAGATCTACAAGTGCGTATGTGTTTCACCTATTTGGAGATATAATCAGCTGGATGAGTAAGAAACAATCTGTAGTGCCATTATCAGCTACAGAGGCAGAATACATGGCAACCACTCATGCAAGCAGGGTAGTAGTTTCATTGCAGATATTGTGTTCAAGTATGGGGTTAGTACAGGGAGCTATAAGTAAAGGTGGACACTTTGAAAAGTATTGCAGATGCAATGACAAAATCTGCGACCTCTTAAAAGTTCTCTGGGTGTAGAGAAACAATGGGAATCTAAGGGCTAAATAAACTACTGAGATCTCCTTTGGCCCCTTGTGGAAAGAAAACAACAAGTGGGAGAATGTCGGGTTTTGTTATATTCTTTCCACGACTAGCCCACATAGTTAACCAAGGAGTTAGAGAGGGCGCAAAGCACCCCCTTCGTTGCGTTGATTGCACAACGGGGGGGGTGGTCACAGGGGTTTTAAGGTGGGTGGGTAGCCCCCCTCTACAGGGTGAAGGGCAGCACCCCGTGCAAATTTTGTTTGGACCCTATATTAGGTTGGGCAGACCTTCCTATGGTTTTTTACATGGTTTTTGCACATGGTTTTGGATGCGATGGTTTTCAGTCCATGGTTTTCAACGTGATCATTTTCGGCCCATGTTATTGGATGCTTCAACATGTATAAATATGTATTGTAACATTGAAAGGAACATATTGAAAAATCAAGGTGGTAGTCCTGGTTTTGGGATCTAGGGGAAACTATCTATGTATATGTGTTTTATGTGTTATGCTCTCGAATTGTTTATTTTCTTTGTTTTATAATTCCTATCTAGGTAATTTATGTTCGGGTTTAAAACCTACAAATTACTTCTTAACAAATTGACTGACTCTAACCACTATGACCTTGGACACATAATGAAAAACACTCCACAACAATGGTCTTCATTATCTTTTGACAAAAATATAGTAACATGCACATAGCGTCATCAAAAACTCATTAGAATGGTCAATGATGAAAATAATTTTTTGACCATCACAAAAGGTAACGAAAAAGGTGATTCTTGAGGGCCGATAAAATATCGTCACTAGAAGTATGCCCAAAGAGAGAATTAGTGACGGGCCTTTAACAACCTTCACCAAAATTGTTATTGGAAATGTATTTGGTGACAAAACTTAATGGACCATCACTATATGCATTTAGAACAACACGTTTTTAACGACCGTCACCATACATGACATTGGTGATAGAGCTTTAATGCTCTCCACATGCATTACCCTCACTAATGACCTTTTTTGTTGTAGTGAATTCCTCTCACAACATAAGATGTTGTGGTGAACTCTCCCTGAACTCATGTTGGTTGCACTCATCTTTTACTCTTCAATGCTGACAAATTCAAAATCAATAAATTTATTCTTATAATCAGAAAAAAAGAACAACCATACCTTCATAAATCAGATGTACCTTTCTATTCATCCCTTTTATCTTCCTACATCTGACTTATTTGGCCTCCCTTGAGGCCATTCTCTTCCTTCACTGAAGAGAAACAGAGGATCTACTCCTCCTCAGTAGATCATCCTCCTTCTTCTAGACCTTCAATGGACAAGTCATGATAGAAGCATTACCATCTTGCTTATCCTTTACCCATGTTAGGGCCTTCTCTTGTCTACGCAAGACTAGAGGGGTCTTCTCTTTCAACTCCTCTCTCTTCACCCAAATTCTCTTGTTGATTTTCCACCTTACAAGGGGGTATGCTACAGGAGTAGAAGGATCATTATTTTGATTTATTCCTCCTATTTAGAGCTTTCCCTTTTGATAGTGAGCACTGAAGACAAAATTGTATTCATTTCCTCTCTTCTTCCTTTTTGTCTTCAAATCCGAACCACTACATTTGCATGCATATGTTGAGGAGAATGCAATTTTTTCTCATTTTTGCAGCTAGCTCTCTTGTGCCCCAAATTGCCACGGTTGTAGTATTCAACATGGATTAAGAATAGGGAAGAGGAGTTACTTTTCTTGACAATTATTTTGTAAAAGATCCTATCACTACCAACATGCCTTCTCCTAGCCTCTTTTTGCATCCTTCAGTTGTTGCTTCCAAACACATTTTGTTTTCTTGCATGCCAGCTATTGTCTATGGCTTTATGTCCAAAGTTGTTACCTTTTCTTTGAAGGCTTCTAATGAACAAGGTTATATTTTCTTTCAAGGCTCTATCCTTGAGGAGGAAGTGACCTCTATTCGTTCTTGATGTGCCTTGCACTCTTACTTGCAGTTGCCTGGATTTCTTCTGCTTCTTTTCTTATTGTTGCATCTTATCCTTCTTCTGTTGCCTTTTCTTCTTTAGCTATTGTTTCTTTCCTTGCTATTTTTGCTGACCATCAACCTCCTTTCCTTTGTTATTGTTGGAACCTCAGACTCACTTTACCTGGGAAGTTTATCCTTCATCCTTTGCCTTCATGGAGCTTGTTTCTTCCTTGAAACCCAACCCAACCTTAACGAGAGTGGTTTTCTTCTTAACAAGCATCTAATCCAAGGCCTTTGTGCTCTCCTCAAGCTTTTGGTATTGAGACAACTCCATTTTTTACTTTTCTAAGCCATGTCTCAATGTATCTACTTCATTTTCTAGTCTCACAAAGTTATCTTCTTTCTCAACCAGTTGATTGGTTAACTTACCATTCAGTCTGCTAGCCTATTCTTGTTGATCATTTAGATGAACTATTGTTTTTATCAACCTTTCATTCTCAAGCTCATAAATTTTCAGTTTCTATTTTTGTTTGAGATTTTCCTATGATAGGTCCTTGATCTCATTTAGAGTAGAGATCAACTTCTTTCTAAAAGATATCCTTTCATCTAGATCCTTTTCTTCATTATCAAAGGTGCTAGCTGACTCACCAACGATATCTAGAATCATCTCTATGTCCATGGAGTATGCTAGAGGTCTAAGGTATATTCCATCTTCATCACTTTTAGTGATACCACTATTCTCTTCATGGGATATATTGTCTTCTCCTTTGGAAGATGCCTCATTTGTTATTCCTACTAAAATAGGTATATCTTCATTACAACCACTAAATACATGACTATATCTATCCTCAAGTGATTCATGTGTACATTTAGATAATGAGAAATCTATCTCTATGAATTTATCACACAAAAATAGATTACCATCTGAGAAACATGATCTCCCTTCTAAGTCTTCTTCATCCTCAATGCGAGTATGATGAGAAGAAACTTTAGCATGTTTTGATTCATTACTAGAGAAACAAGGCTCCTTAGTCTCTTCTTGAGCCACATGGTTTGTCCTCCATATAGACATTACAGTCTGTCAACAATTTCCCTTGTTCTCTCATAGTTCCTTAATTTATCAGCATCTTGCTTAGATAGTCCTCCCATGATGTCCTCCTTCGCATCCTCATTCTACTCACTCTTTTCTCTATTCAAGACAAGCAGCATACATTGACATCCATGAGCATTAAATAAGCTTCCATTATGAATTTCTAGACTACATACTTTGGTTCACTTAAGAATGGAACACCTTTAGATGTAAGCCAAGATTGATTTACCATTGCTTCCCTTTGATCTACCTTTTAGTAGTAAAGCTATTCTTGTAGGAACTTGGACCAGATACCAATTGTTGGAAACAATGTTAATACTGAGACGGAGGTGAATTAGTATTAAGGCCAATTTTCAATTCTTTATGCCAATTTAATTTTCTTATTCAAACTTGGCAACCATCCATATAATTAGCAACAACATATCGTATGGCAGAATATGAAATCAACATACAAGAACATAGCGTGAGCATGATACACATGAGACACAAAGTTTTAGATGGAAAACCTTTCAAGAAAAAACCACCAAAGCTTGTTTTTGTTATTGATGTAAAATGAGAGAACCTACTTTATTACATCAATCTATTTTGTGAGCCACCACTCACAGGAAGCATCGAATCCCTCCAATTGTTTGCTAGAATCCATTAGTAGGAAGCACCAAATCCCTCTTTTTGTAGACACCTATCCATATTACCAAAAGCACCATGTGAAGCACCAAATTCACAAATATTTTACAAGCACCAACTTGTAGCTCCTTGGATTTATGAAAGCACCAAATTGGAGGAGGCAGCAACACCCAATCCTTCTCAAGCACCCACTATAGATGGAAGCATGAACTCCTTGTACGCAGGCACCAAACCACACTCAATAAGGAGCAAAATGTTATTTGTAATTTGTAGCCACTCTACCCAATATCATCTATGTTCTCTTCATATTCCTGCTCACTCTGCTCATTCTGCACTATCCCATTAATATTCTCAACAATAGTCGCTCATGACAACTCCTCACAACAGTATCATTCTCAGCCCTCTGAACAATCTGCAAAAACTTGCTATTCCACTCACAACACTCACAAATAGACACAGACCACACAATCCTCTTTGCACTCTACTCTTCTACTGCATATAATCAGCTCTTGACCTATTTAATTCATAAGGCCATCTCAACCATACACACCGTAGCACTGGCTTGCTCAACCTTCTTCACACAGTACAGGAACCTTCGACTTCTCTGAGGTGACACTCACTCTCTCGGGGTATTTCCTTTGCATAGGCACTCTCAGCCTTTCACAATAGAATTGGCTCACTTATCCCCACACACAATATCACACTTACAACACTAATCTCTCCACACACCTCTCTCACCACAATACTGCATTTTCTCCCGTTTGATCAACTGGTATTCTATGTTGTGTTCCTCTCTTGTCCCACTCCTGTCCTATATTCACACTACCCAAGTATACCTCAACATGGATTTCTATTTCCGATGTTTCTTCTATCTTGGTCTCTACCACTACATTAAACATGAGAATGGCCATTGACTATTTCTCCATACTAAGAATTAATTCTCAGTCCACCTGCACACTTCAACCAGGAACTTTCATTTTTGTGGAAAAATATCCTATCATTGTGGCTCTCCATGCTTATTCATGGTTTCACACATCTTGGTTGTACTTCGGCATGACTTCTCTATGGATCATTGTCCTCATTACCTTGTCTCATCATTTTCTACAGATCCATGTGACTCCATAAACCAAATCCTCTGATACAAGTTTGTTCTTGTGTTTCCAATCCATTCATCCATTTAACTCATTGAGGCATGCACCAGAGCATAAACATGGCTTCTCTCACTTCAAGGCAAAGCCAACACTCTTTTCTATAAGTCATGGTCCTTGATCCCTTGATCAAACAATCTTTGACAGTCACCATCACTCCTAAGACCAACTCCTCAACATGACCATGGTCCTTGCTGCAAACTCACCCATCTTCCTTGCACCTTTGTACTATTATATCAGAGGCGTGACATATCGTAACTCATACAAGAGGGATGTTATGATATCACTTAGTTCTGATACCCTTAGCTCATTGTTGCTTAACTCCTTTGGCATTTTCTTTCTCATACAACCGAGACAAGTGAGCATTGGCTTAGCACTGTATCAAAGCACTTCTATATTGTAACTTCTGCAAACCTCTGATTGCACCTTAGCTCCTTTTTCATGTTCCTCATCATTTTTCACATCATAGGACTACCGTCTGTGACTGCTAGTATAGCACATAGGTGCCAAGCCTTTAGACTGCTACTGGGGAGCTTATCTCCTTGTGTTATAGCTCTTTGCCCTTGGTTCTTTTAACTTCCCAAACAAATGCCAACACATACATTAAACCTCCCTAGGCATTGTAACTTTTTTATTAGGCATTTTCACAGGAGTTACAATATCTCCATCCTCTAATATACTCTATAACACATAGGTTAAAGCACCTCTCTGCGCCCTTGCTTCTTTGGGTATCTGTACGATCATGTGTTAGGTAATATCAGAGCTCCCTTTATGATAACTTCTTAACCACCATCTGCATTGGAGTTACGATTTCCTCATCCTCCGATATTCCAACCTCTAATATGCTAATGTCACTAGCCATTTCACTTTCTCGAGCCCACTAACTTGTCGCCAGATGTCCTACAAGAGGAGAGAGAAAGAGTCCTAATCACCCTTGTCTTTTCAATAATTCCTTTGTTAGCTTTGCTTGAGATTCCTCAACGCTTTTAGCATTATGGACCCTAGTGAATATCGTAACTTCTTAAAATACCTTTTTTAAGAAGTTCTGATATTATGATATCCCAAACATCTGATATTCCAACGACCTCTAATATTCTGATACCTTGGATATTCCGATATCATCATCTCCAATGTTATGATCCATCCTGCACTGATGCTCCAATATTCTAGTCTCTAGGGTTCCAATATCAGATCTCGATGGGATCTGTCCTCCAATATTTTGATATGAACTACCATGAGGTTCTGATATTGCCTGATATGATTTATCATCTCATTTAGGACTTCAAGACCCTCAACTTCGATAGACCATAACTTTTGATCCAGGAGACCATTTTCAAAATTCCACACACCATTGGAGAGATATTTTAGAGAATGTTCCAATGGAGATGGTTTGATTTAGGCTTTGAGCCCATATTCTACCTATAAAATGGTTGCAAACTCTCTGCCACTCATTTTCTACTTAACTCTCTTTCCTGTGCCTAGAATCTTGAAATCCCAACCAACATAGTAATAATTTGATGGATTCTCCATTAAAGCTCCTATTATGATGATTTTCTACATGAAGCCTGCAACTACCATGGGATTCCACTTGGGCCATCATCGCCAACATCTATTGCGACAAGCATCCATTTTAGTCTGGTTGACATCAATGCCAACACTGCTACCAATAGTTAGGAAATGCCAACTTCCCAACACATCTCCCTAGTATGATTGTTGACATCAATTCCTACACACTTGTAGAGATATTTACTAAGCCACTAGCCATCCAAACAATGCCAACTATCCAATGGACTGGAACTCTCCTTCAGGTTCCACCTGCAATATAGACTAGTCAATCACATTATCAACATCTTTCATGTACTTCTTAAGCAATGACACATGGAAAACCTCATGGAATTTCACTCTCGAAGGAAGTGAAATTTGGTATGCTATTGGTCCAAACCTCTCTAGAGTCTTGAAAGGTACATAATACCAAGGTGCTAGCTTGGCACATGATCCAATCCTCAAGGAGCTCTTCTTGGGATTCATGCGCAAGTACACCTGTTCCCCAACCTGAAACTCCTTAAACATCTTGCTGTAATACCCTCCTTCAACATCTATGCAACTAACTCGCCAATCATAGTAAACATGCTATGAGAAGTTTCTATGGTATGTTTCGACTCCCTATTTGTCAGTTAAGGAAGTGGAACCAGTGGAACACATCATACAAAAATTTGACATCAGTAACAAAATTCACAATATGCGTCCCAACCACTCATGTAACCTACCCCTAAGATAAAATGAACTTTTAGTCCATAAAACCCCTGGACTTTCCCCTGATAGGACAAGGGTTCATCTTGGAGTCTCTAGAAGCCCCCACATCAAGGGAAAACGATCTTTTAAAGACTTTTTTCACTAGTGTCGTGCCTCTGACTCTAGTATTTGTGCCACTTTTTTAGGCTCAAAGACCAGGTCACTACCCATAACTCAATGACACCTTTATAAATGAAATTCCATAGCAAGAAAAGGATACATTTATAAAAACATCAAGAAGGAATATGTTGGGTTGTGTTATATTCTTTCCACGACTAACCTATGTAGTCAACCGGGGGGTTAGAGGGGGCGGAAGCCCCCCTTCACCGCGCGATTGCGCAGGGGAGGGGTCACAGGGGGGGCGGCAGCCCCCCCTGTTTGGGGGGTTTGAGGGGGGTGGGTAGCCCCCCTCTACGGGGTTCGGGGCAGTGCCCCGAGAAAATTTTTTTTTGGACCCTATATTAGGTTGGGCGAACCTACCTATGGTTTTTTCGGTTCACAGTTTTGGACGCGATGGTTTTCGGTCCATGGTATTGGATGCTTCGGCATGTATAAATATGTATTGTAACATTGAAAGGAATATAATGAAAAATCAAGCTAGTAGTCTCGGTTTTGAGATCCAGTGGGAAATCTCTGTGTATATGTGTTTTATGTGTTATGCTCTCGCATTTTTATTTTTCCTGTGATTTAGAATTCGTATGCAGGTAAATTCTGTACGGGGTTAAAACCTACATTTGGTATCAGAGCTGTTTTTGGCTTCAAGGGGACGCCTTTGTTGCTGAGGGGTTTCGCTCGGGCCTGTGGTAGACCCTATTCAGTGGGAGATATGCGACATCGATTCTGGTGGTGAAAGAAGATGGCGAGTAGCGAAAAGATAGAGATTGAGAAGTTCAATGGTCAGAGTTTTGAGTTGTGGAAACTCAAGATGGAGGATCTGTTGGTGGATAAAGATCAGTGGATCGCGGTAGATCGGGTACTAAACCAACGGGAGTGACCGATGAAGAATGGAA
>APFE031516098.1:25384-69192 GCA_000404065.3 Pinus taeda | reverse complement strand
TTCGGGGCAGCGCCCCGAGAAATTTTTTTTTGGACCCTATATTAGGTTGGGCGAACCTACCTATGGTTTTCAGTCCACAGTTTTGGACGCGATGGTTTTCGGTCCATGGTATTGGATGCTTCGGCATGTATAAATATGTATTGTAACATTGAAAGGAATATAATGAAAAATCAAGCTGGTAGTCTCGGTTTTGAGATCCAGTGGGAAATCTCTGTGTATATGTGTTTTATGGGTTATGCTCTCGCATTTTTATTTTCTTGTGATTTAGAATTCGTATGCAGGTAATTTCTGTACGAGGTTAAAACCTACAGAATATACTAGACCCCTACTAGCCATGACAACCATTTCGTCAAATGAAAGCTATAAGCCTTAACAAGATAATTGAGCATAGGGGTGTCATAATTATCTGAGGTTCTCTATGAGGTATTGTTTCCTTATCACATTAGCTGCATTATCATCTATTAGGCCATAGATATATTATCCATTCATTTACAAGTAAAAGAATAATGAGAGCCATACATTCACCACTGTCATAATACATATTCATAACCAACATAATAACAACAAAAGTACCAAGGAAAAAATATCCATATAATTGACATATGAACGAGTATAATACTCATGAAATAACAAGGAAAAATAACCTCATATTAATGATGAAATGACCAACCAGGTTTGGGACCTCCACAAAACACCCGAAAATAGACATGGATGAGTCAAATCTCTCTTCAGCCAGTCACACATGTACCGTATTCTAAGCATGCATGTGGGATCTCATGGAACAATTCATCGAAACCAAACCAAGGCTTATAGAGACCAAACCACCTCAACCCATCAAATAGTGATTCCACCTCATAGCCAGACATCACAAATCATCACCACATTGGTATCTACCTAAGCCTTATAGGGCTCTAGAGCGTTTGTTTCAACTAGGACTTCCAGGACTAGTATCTCAACTCACACCTGCCATCAAGCTCCAAAGCATTGGTCCAAAAAAGCCTCCAAGACTAGTAACTCAAACCACCAAGGGCTCTAGAGCATTTTTCCAGCTAAGGCTCCAGGACTAGTAACTCAACCCAATTTGTTACAGGGCTCGAGAGCATTTGTCCAACCAAGGCTCCAAGAAATAATAACTCTACCCACAATTAAAGGAACATGAGAACCAACCAGAAGAAAAAGGAAAATGAATCCACATCATCATGGCTATCCAAAAAATGGAGAGGTTGGGAAAATTCATTATCAATCATGGAAATACTCCATGCCAATGACAAATCATAACCAAGAAACCACATTCATATGCCATGCATGCCACAAATCATAACCAAGAAACCACATTCATATGCCATGCATGCCAAAACTAGTGAGAAAAACATACATGTAACTTGGTACCTGTAAGGAAAACCTGTTGTATTTTTTGATACCAATGTCATCTGGCACTTTTCTACTCTTCATTTGCCTTCTTCTCCAACCATCCAAGTATGCCACACTCCTCCAAGAGTGCTCCAAGAAACTCTAAGTGTCCAAGAGTATGAAAGATAAGCAGAATACAAGAGCTCCACCAAAACATATCAAAATCTTGCGAAGTAATCCACATAAGCCTTTTTCTCAATGAGGCCTCCCTTCAATTTTCTCCTCACATGCAACCTGTGACCTTTCACCTTCTTTTGATCCTAATTTCCATTATTTTCATAAATAGATGTGCCAAAAATTCCATTTTTCCTTTCCAAATCCTTTTCCATTTCCTTTTCCAAATTCATTTAGCCATAATAACCAAAAGGAAAATGCACGAAGATTTTTTCCCACCATTCAGTTTGGAATATGTGTCCCATGAAAGTGGTCTTATATTTTTATATTTCATGGATTTTTTAACTAGGATTGTTACACTTGTGTTGATATGTAAAAATCTTCTCCCTATCCCGTGCTACCTTTAGATTCTTCTTGATAATCTACCTTTCCAAATCCTTCTCTACCAAAATGTTCAGTCCAATCCACACCTTGTTCACTGGATCACTCCAATTGATAGGAGTATTACAACTCCACCCATAAAGTTCCTCAAATAGAATCATCTTCGAAGATTCCTGATAGCATTGTTATACACAAACTCCACCAATGAAAGATACTCTTCCCACTTTCGTTGTTTATGCATAACATACATTCTCAACATGTCCTCTAGAATCCTATTAACCCTCTCTGTCTATCCATCTATCTGTGGATGATAAGTTGTACTGAAGGCGAAATCTATACCAAAAAATACAAACAACTCCTTCTCAAACTTTGAAGTGAACCTGGCCTCTTTGTTGGATACAATATTTCTAGGAATACCATGCATCCTCGCTATCTCCCTAACGAAGACCTAGGCTATCTCACTAGATAAATTTGTAGACTTCACTGGAATTAAATTTGCTCCTTTTGTCAACCTGCCGACCACAACCATAGTAGAATCATGTTGTCTAGATGTCCTTGGAAAACCTGTGATGAAATCCATGGAAATGACCTCCCATTTCCATTCTAGAATTGAAATTGGCTATAACAAACCACCTGGATGCTTACTCTAATTTTACCTATTGACAATCCAAACATCTCACAACAAATGTTTCCACCTCTTTCTTCAAATTTGGCCAATGGTATAACTTGTTAACCGCTGTCAATGTCTTCTGATATCCTGGGCAACTTGAATACAAATTGACATGATAATCCCTCAAAGCAAGCTTCTTGAGATCACTATTGTCTCATGCATAAATCCTATCCCTAAATCTAACAAACCCATCTGCTATGAGATGATAGTCCACATCCTGTTCACCTATACCATGTTGTTATAACCTATGCTTAAGCTACTAGTACTTGTGATCTCGTTGTCCTGCCTGTAATATTTGATCATGTAAATTTCTCCCATATGAAATTATATCTCCAATGTGATTTACATGTACTCTTCTACTAAGAGAATATACAACCCTGTTGTCTTCCCTTAATGTACCTAATCTCGAAGTAAAACTCACTAATCATAGCCAACCACCTAGCTTGCCTGGCATTAACATTCCGTTGGTCAAATAAGTATCTCAATCCACTATGATCACTCATAAATATGAACCTTCTACTAAGAACATAGTGTCTCCACATCTTCAATGCATGAATGATAACTTCCAACTTAAAATCATGTGTCACATGGGTATGCTCATGCTCATTCAATTTTCTTGACTCGTAGCATAATATCTTTCCTTCTTGCATAAAGGCTCCACTAAGTCCTCTCTTGCAAGAATCTATACATACTGCAAACTATTTATCTAGATCTATAATTTTTAGAGCTAGAGCATTCATAAGTAACTATTTCAATTGCTCAAAACTAAATTCATATTCCTCTGTCCATTCAAATTTGTTTCCTTTCCTATGCAAAGATGTAATAGGATAGGAAATCCATGGGAAGCTCCTGATGAACCTCCTATAATAAGTTTCGACTCCCATGAATGATCTGACCTCATTAAAATTCCTAGGAGTTTCCCATTCCATGATAACTCTAATATTTTCCAAGTCCACTGCTATATCTTCCTTAGAAATCACATGCCCCAAATAATGAACCTTTTTCTGAAATAAATTACATTTATTAAGTTTGGCATACAACTGATGTTATCTTAGTAATTTCAACACTACTACTAAGTGTTCTACATTTTATTCCTCATTCTTAGAATATATCAATAAAAAATTAATGAATACAATCACAAACTTGTACATATAAGGATGCAACACCCAATTCATCAAACACATGAAACTAACTAGAGAATTAGTTAAACCAAAAGGAACTCCTACAAGCTCATAATACCCATACCTAGTCTAGCAAGAAGTCTTGTAGATGTCATCTTCTTTGATGTGTACCTGATGATATTCTGATCTTAAATCAATCTTTGAGAAAATTGTTGCTCCCTTCAACTGGTAAAAAAAATCATCAATCCTTAGAAACAAATACCTTTTCTTGATGGTTACCTTTTTCAAATGCCTATAATCAACGTAAAACCTGATAGTGCCATCCTTCTTCTTCACAAACTACACTAGTGCACCCCAAGGTGACACACTTGGCCTAATGTATCCCTTGTCAATCATTTCCTTTAACTACAAATTCAATTAAACTAACTCTGGAGTGCTCATCCTGTAAGGTGCCTTTGATTCTGGTGCTACTATCGGCATCAACTCAATAGAAAAGCTCACTTCCCTATGAGCCCTAACTCTGATATATTTGCTAGAATTACATCCTGAAACTGCTATGAAACTGGATACCTCTTCAAGACTTCTGCATCATCAACATCCTTACCTTTGTCATTAGAAATATGAACTACAAACAATACACATCCTTTCCAGCTACTGCGCTTGGCCTACATAGTTGTAACCATACTCACTAATGTAGGCTTCTTCTTACCCTACAATATTATTTTCTCTCATCATCTTCCAAACACTCAATAGCCTTATCATAGTAATCCACCTTAGGCTTGTGAATGTACAACCAATCCATATCCAAAAACATATTGTATTATCCCAATGGAAGCATGTTGAGATGTGCTGACGTAGACATACCATTCAACTCAAATGGACACATTCTTACCCAATGGTGAACTCTTTTCTTGGTACCTTAGCCAACTACACTAACAAAGGTTCTGGATGCACTTCTTTATTCAAACCACACTTATCCACCAGGATAGGATTAATATAACTATAGTTAGATCTAGGGTCAATAAAAATAGAACCAACTTGATCACAAAGCTTACCTTCCATCTTGATAATATTTGTTTGATGATTAGCCTTCCTATTATTGAATGGTACATAAATATGAGGAATATTATGTCAAACATCCCCCACTGTTTTTTCCTCCTGAGCACTATATATCTGTGGTCTACCACCTTGATGCTATGGAAAATCTCTCCTGTGATGACCCTTGGCACAAGTCAAACATTGAAAAGGATTCCTTCCATAACCCTTGTTCTCCTGCTCAGAATGAAATCCCTATCCTTTGTTAGCTACATTGAAATTCTTGTGTGGTGATGCATTCTCTTTGTCATTTGTATCCTATGGTTTTCCTCTCTTCTTAACCCTCTTTCCCTTATTCTTCTCATTATGTTTCCAATACTACCTAGCCTAAGACTTGATCTTTGATTGATCATAACTGTGTTTCAAATTTCAAATGTCTTCCTCTAGTGATCTAGGCTCATAGAACTCAATCCTATCTTTAAATGATACTAGAATCCCACGGATGAATCTTTGAATCTTTGCTTTCTCCTCCTTAAGGTAAGGCACATACCTTAAAAACTCCAAGAATTTCCTAGTATACTCCTCATTGGTCATAGATCCAATCTTCAGCTCATAGAACTCCTTTTCCCTGTCATCGTAGTATCTCCCAGATAGATACTTCTTCCTTAAAAGTCTCTCGAACTCACTCCAAGTCAACTCCTCTTCCCGAATGCCTCTGACATTCTTTACATCTTCCCACCAAACATTTTGTTTCCCTTTAAGACTAAAAGTGTTAGGTCCCTATAATACTAGTGTAACCCCTTATTGTTATTAGTAAAACCCCCTTATTATATTGGTGTGCTCATGTAGTCCTCATATTGTTATTATTGTGCCCCATAGAAACCCACTATTGTTATTGTTGTGCCCTTACATTATTATTGTTACGTTGGCTCTGATTATATTATGACCCCTTAGATTGCTATATATAGAAAGGAAGTCTTGTCATTTTTATCATCCAAGAATTGTTCATTTGTGTAATGTAAAGGATGTTTCCCCCTCAAAGAGGCTTATTTTGAAGCCATTTATCTATCTTTTCTATCTTTTTGTGAGCTTGTTTCATAACATTTAGTATTGAAGCTTTGGATTCTATGGTTTCACTACTCCAAATACGTCATCATGTAATTTTCTCTATAATTTTTTTCTTCAACGTTTCAGAAGCTAAAAAAAACCCTTTTTAGATGAAATATCGCTAAACCTTGGGTCCAGATTTCTGATCTTATCTCGCTATATTTTAGTGTATATGATCCGAGGAAGTTATGGTTTTTGTAAGCTCCAGAATTTAATCTAAAATGGGTCATCGTGGAATTTTCGCTATAACTTTTTCACTACAAGATTTCAGAACCTAAAAAAAAAACTCAGTTGAGAAGAAATTGGTCTAAACCTCGAGTCCAAATTTTCGATATATGATCTGAGGAATTTAGGGTTTTTGTAGAATCCCAAATTACATCCTCAATAGGTTCCCTTGGGAAAATCGTCATAACTTTCTCTCTAAGCATCAGATTGAAATTTCGCAAGAAGTTATAGAAATAGGATAGATTGTATTTTATTTAGGTATAATTTTTAGAACCTAAGGTTGAAACAATGACACATGGAACATCGTACAAGTTCGATCTACTAAATCCGTCTATAATTAGGTCATTGCGGAAGATTGGGAATGAATCTTTCTTTAGGAATCCAATTCCAATCAGAGTTGCAGAGTTAGAAAGAGAACTCAGAGGGCTATTACACACCGAAATTTCAGAACTTAAAGATCCAAAAGTACAGAGTTATATTTGTTTTGAGATCGAGCTCCTAAAATCAAGAGAGAAAGATGAGGAAGTTTGATTGCAAGGATCCGGTAAATTGGATACTGCAAATGGAGAAATATTTTGATCTACATGGTGTACCATTATTACAAAAGGTACGTATTGCATCTAATTATTTAGAATTGAATCAATTTTTATGGTATAAAGGGCTTTATTCTCATAAACCACTTGTCACGTGATCAATTTTCACAGAGGAAATGATAGCACATTATGAGGATACAAAGAGAAACACCTTCTTTAGCCAATTGATAAATCTCAAACAAAAGGATTCAATGGCAGAGCACATTTAGGACTTCCAAAATTTGAATATAAGGGTAAATGATATTCCAGAGAAGAAAATGGTTGATGTCTTCATAATGACTTTAAAGGATAACATTCAACACGAGGTTCGTCTTTGGGAACCTGATTCATTGGAGAAGGCATTCAAGTTTGCAAGAAAAATTGAAAGCAAAATTATGGAAACAAGGATTCCGACCACTCATGACTATAATTATGGAAATGTTTTTTCTGCTAGCCTTCCACAACCTTCAAGTTTTACACCACAACAATTCGAAGAAAAAAGCGAAAAGGGCTTTGTTACAATTGTGATAGAAAATATAGTAAAGGTCATATGTGTGCTAGGAAGAAATTATTTTACATTGATTATGAAGAGGGGGAAGAAAATGATCAAGAAACATCAAAAGAAGAGGATATACACCAGGAACCCACCCCAGAGAAAGAAGAAATGAATCCAACCATATCTTGTAAAGCACTGGAAAGAATTACCACTCCTCAAACTCTCAAGATAGAAGGACATATCAAGAAGAAAAAGGTTCGAGAAGTGAACGATCACATTGAGAAAGAAGAAATAAATCCACCCATATCTTGTAATGCATTGGCTGGAATTACCACTCCTCAAACTATCAATATAGAAGGACATATCAAGAAGAGAAATATTCAAGAAGTTAAATATCACATTGAGCATCAAGAAATGAATCCGACCATATCTTGTAATGCATTGGAAGAAATTATCACTCCTCAAAATATCAAGATAGAAGGACATATCAAGAAGAAAAAGGTAATAGTGTTGATTGGTTCAGGAAGTACCCATAATTTAATTCATTGTAAGATAGACAAGGAATTGAATTGCTTCCTATATCCAGCACCAGAGTGTCAAGTGATGGTTGCAAGTGGAGGAAACATAAATTTCTCTGGAAAGTGCCATAATATCATTCTATCCATGGGAGAATATGTATTGAATAACCCAATGCTTTCCATTCCAATGGGTGGTGCTGATGTGTTAGGTCCCCATACTACTAGTGTAACCCATTATTATTATTACTATGACCCACTTATTATATTGTTGTGTCCCATAGAAGCCCACTATTGTTATTATTGTGCCCTTACATTATTATTGTTATGTTGGCTTTGATTATATTATGACCCCTTAGACTCCTATATATAGAAAGGAGTTCTTGTCATTTGTATCATCTAACAATTGTTCATTTATGTAATGTAAAATGAGGTTGCCCCCTTGAAGAGGATGAATTCTAAGGTGTTTATCTCTCTTTTCTATATTTTTGTGTGCTCGTTTCATAACGTTTGGTATCAAAGCTTTTGACTCTAGGGTTTCGCTGCTCCAAATAGGTCATCATGGAACTTCCACTATAACTCTTTTTCTACACCATTTCAGAAGTAAAAAAAAAACATGTTTGCGATGAAATCGCTCTAAACCTCAGGTCCATAGTTTAGATCTTGTCTCGCTATATTTTCGGAGAGATGATCTGAGGAAGTTAGGGTTTTTGGAGACTCCCGAATTAAATCCTAAGCAGGTGACCTTGGGAAAATTGACATAAATTTCTCTCTAAGCATCAGACTGAAATTCCATAAGAAGTTACAGAAATAGGACAGACTATATTTTGTTTGGGTATAATTTTCAGAACCTAAGGTTGAAATAGTGACACGTGGCACATCGTACAAGTTCACTCTACTCAACTAGTCTATAATTAGGTCATCGTGGGAGATTGGCATTAAATTTTGCTTCAGGAATCCAATTGCGATTAGACTTCCGGAGATAGAAAGAGGACTTAGAGGGCTATTATAGGGAAAATTTTCAAAACATAGAGATATGAAATTATAGAGTTACAATCATTTCAAGATCGAGCTCCTAAAATCAAGAAAAAGCAAGATGAGGAAGTTTGATGGCAAGGATTTGGTAAATTGGAAGAAGGATGAAGCAAGGGATGAATGGAAGAAGGATGAAGAAGTGTGGCCACTCATTCAAAAGTTTCACAATATCCCAATTCAAAGAATATTTCCAGAACTTGACAAGGAAGGAAAAATCGTGTTGGAGCCTGGAGCAATCACAGAAACAAGAACTCGACAACTATGAAATTGATCAATTTCAGAGTATCTCATCAAGTGGAAGAACTTACCCACTGAAGATTTGACATAGGAGGACAATAATTTTATATAAAAGAATCAAGAACTACTCAGGTGTTGACGACAACACTTTTTGAAGGAGAGGGGAATGTTAGGTCCCTATACTACTAGTGTAACCCTTTATTGTTATTAATACAACCACTTTATTATGTTTTTGTGCCCACGTAGTCCCCATATCGTTATTATTATGCCCCATAGAAGCCCACTATTATTATTATTGTGCCCTTATATTATTATTGTTATGTCGGCTCTCATTATATTATGACCCCTTAGACTCCTATATATAGAAAGGAGGTCTTGTCATTTGTATCATCTAAGAATTGTTCATTTGTGTAATGTAAAGGAGGCTGCCCCCTCGAAGAGGCTGAATTCTAAGGAATTTATCTCTCTTTCCTATATTTTTGTGCGTTGATTTCATAACATGATGGTTTACTAGGAGTCCAATGGCTACAATCTTTGGGTACAATAGATTTTAATTTTAGAGAACTTTTCTTGAAATTTTTTTGGGATGGAAAGGAAGCTGAATTGAGGGGTATCAAAGGGAAACCGAGAAATATAGTCAACTCAACTGAATATTTCACATGGGAGGACAAGAATTTATACAAAAGCATCAAGAACTACTCAAGCGTTGAGGACACCACTTTTTGAAGGAGAGGGGCATGTTAGGTCCCTATACTACTAGTGTAAACCCTTATTGTTATTAGTACAACCCGCTTATTGTATTTTTGTGCCCATGTAGTCCCCATATTGTTATTATTGTGCCCCATAGAAGCCCACTATTGTTATTATTGTGGCCTTACATTATTATTGTTATGTTGGCTCTGATTATATTATGACCCCTTAGACTCCTATATATAGAAAGGAGGTCTTATCATGTGTATCATTCAGGAATTGTTCATTTGTGTAGTGTAAAGGAGGTTTTCCCATCTAAGAGGTTTATTTTGAAGGCGTTTATCTATCTTTTCTATATTTTTGTGAGCTAGTTTCATAACATAGTTATCGTGGCCTTCATGTTTTGTGACTAATCATGCAATATGAAAAACTTCTTCATACCAACCAACCAAGCTTCTACATCTTGTGACTTATTCATTTCTCCATCAAATGTAGGAGTCTTTTCTTTCTTGAACTCCTTTGGAAAGTACTTCTTCTCACTCCTCCTATATGGATGGTGATAGTATTGACAATGTTGTCTCTCTAAACCATAACTAGAATAGAAACCACAATCGTTAACCCTCTCTTTAGGTGTATCCAAGAACCTACCATCTTTGACTATATCATCCCCATCAAACCTATAACTTGACTGAGACCTACTACCATATGCCCCATTGGTCCTTGCCTCATGTCCATGACCAATCCTAAGAATTACTTGTCTCTGCAAATATGATAGCCACTAAAGAATCATTGAATTAACCTTTGCTTGTTTGTCCTATGCTTTGGAAAGTCTTTCCTGTGACCGCATTATTCTGTCATTATCTACCTTACACTTTTTTGTCTTTGCTTTCAAGATTCTCAATGTGTATTCTATGTTAGGGGAATACTCATCACCATCCTACTCATTTGATAGGTAGGGAGAATCATGTGAACTGTAGTCCACAATTTTACTTGTCATCCTTGATCTTCTACCAATATGAAAATATACGCTTTTAAATCAACCAAACGTAAACATAAACAACATACCTTAGTGAAGTTTAGAGGACGTTATCCTATTTGCAAGATCAATCTAGATTAGCAAAACACACACACACACACACACATATATAATTAAATCATATATATTAATAATAATTATATATATAAATAATTAATCATAAATCAACATATCATCTTCGACATCAACATCATCAACCTTTACATGATGAAACTACTTACAACAATGACATTTGTAATGCATGCATAATGAACACATATACAACTAACATGCATGCATGACAAAAAAATCCACCCATCTAGTCCAGTTGTTGAACCTAAGAGCTATGATATCATTATGTAATAACCCTCCCATATCTACCCAGTTTCATAGTCCTACCAAGGTAAACATGAGAGGAAGAGCTTCAATGACATGACTTGACCTCCTAGCTTCACTAAGGAAATGGGGTTGACCACGGAATAGAAACTGGAATCTCATAACATCCTATAGGGACTATAGATCACTCAAAGGCTGAGTAACCACCCCATGCGTCCAAAACCTAAGTTGCACACCCTTTTCTTTAACTTGTGTCCCCAAATGTACCCACAATAAGCCCTCCATGTGGTTGGAAGCCTCCAATCGCAAGGAAAACCTTGAATCCATGTAGTTGCAACCAAAAATTTTCAGTTTAAAGGTAGTGGTCCAATATTCATAGCCACATTTCTAGGTCAACCTCTAGAGCACTGACAAAAAATCAGTGATACTTTCCATAATGATAAAAGACATCAGGAAAAAATTATTCATACAAAATTTGATCACGTACTTGACCTATCTAGGCCTAACCATGACACTCATTTTGTCAAACATGTTGAGGACATGTAATCTACAGGTGATGAGTGGATATTTAAACATAGGTGTCTGATACTTATTTGAGATCCATCAAGGTCTAATTTGATCTCATAATAGCTATAATAACATATATTATTTGATGCATTCATTAACCATTCATAAACAAGCAAAAAATATCAAGAGTGATAGTTAGAACCTATCATGGAGCCATACTTATAGCCAACATATAACCATAATAATAACCTTGATATAACAACCATGAAAGGAACATAATAACAAGTAAAATTTACTGATGAAAATACAATAGGAAAATAGGTCTTTTTAGCATATGCCAAATCCAACCAAGTTAGGGACTTCCATGTACCACCCAACCATAGATTGGGTTGAACAAAATATCTCTTTTAGCCAATCACCCCCACACCATATTCCAAGTGTGAATGTGGGATCTCATTCAATAAAAAAAAAAATACCAAACAAGGGATTCCAAAGGAAAAACCACCTCAAACCTAAATCAATATTCCACCTCATGGTCATACATCACTAACACCAACCAGATGGTCTTTACCCATGTTATCCAAGGTTCAAGGGTGTTTGTTCCAGCCACAGCTCCAAGAACTAATAACCCAACCCATAGCCTTCCAAGGATCTAGAGTGTTTTTCCAAACCAACACCTGGACTATTACCTCAACCCACCAAGGGATCTAGAGCATTTGTCCAACCTAAGCTCTAGGGCTAGTAACTCAATCAAAGTTATTCCAAGGCTCAAGATAATTTTTCCAACTAACATATCCAAGAACTAGTAACTGAACCCACAACCATAAGGAACCTGAGCACCAATCATAAAAAAAAAGTGGAAAAACCCACAACAGCATGACTATCTAGGAAATGGAGAAGCTAGGAAAAATCACTATTGATCCAGGCAAGCTTCCATGCCAATGACAAATCATAACTAGATAATAACATACATATACCATGCATCCATAATCAACAAGGAAAATCACACTCGAAACCTGTTACGTAAAAATCAATCTAGTTATAGTTGTTGATCCACCTGTTCACTTGTGCTTTCCTTATTTTCTTTGCCTTCCTTCTCAAAATCCAATGAAATCTAGATTACTCCAAGCATTCTCCAATAATTCTCCAATATTTCTCTAAATGTGCCAGAGTACGAGAGAGGGAGAATAGAAGAGAGCGAAATACCGAATTGACAAAAGCTATGAACTGATCCTCAGAAGCCTTTTTATCATTGAGGCTTCTCTTTTCTTCATTTTTCCTCAATTTTCATTCAATTTCTTCTGAATGCAATTCAGTGACCTTTCATATCCCTTTTCTCCTATTTTCCATTATTTTCATAAATAAAGTGCCAATAAATGCCACTTCACCTTTGCCAATTCCTTTTCTAATTTCCATATCCCTTTAATAATCACCGATGATCCCCATCACTATGTTTTTTCCCAACATTCAACTTGGAATACATGTCCCATAACCATTATTATTTTTATTTATTGGCATAAGAAATCAAGAGGGGACTATTACATTCCATTTGTCCATTAACACTCTCTCTTAATATTATTTAAGACTTCTTTCCTATAGAGTTTTCTTTTGACAATTGGTAAATATTGGCTCTTATTAGGACATTGTGCTACAACCCTGGCTTGTTGACATTTCCTTCCACTTTCCACTTCTAGCTTTATTCTTGATTTATTGAGAGTGCTTGTTTGGCTTTTGATTCTTATCTTTAATGATTTGGAGTGCTTTGCGTTCTAGCATAGGGACCTTTTTGGCCTTTGTTATAGGCCATTTTGTCACATTTGGTCAATAGGCCTTCAATTGTATCAATCAACATCCTTTGACTTCCTTCTCATTATCATTGAGAAAATCCCTAAGCATGGCTCACCCTAATCCCTAAGTTTCTACCTGAGGACACGTTGTTTTAGTCATTTTAAGAATGAATGCTCCCTGACATACTACTGGACAACACTGACTACCAGGTTCCTCCACTGTGGCCTGCGTTGATCACCTACAGGATGGCCCACTATGTAACTATGTTGGTTTTAGAAATTTGGGAAAAAGAGAGAGAATCCTAAAGACTCGTCTTCTTGAGGCTTCCAAGATCTGTTGTAACCATTTACCTCAGATAAAAGTCTCGAACCCTATCTTATCCTACCTTGGATTTTTCGTCCCTTATCCCTTGGGCTCATCATCCCATCAAGAGTGGATCTCAAGCCCTAATTGGTAAAAGGATAATAATTCATGAACTACCTCCTTCATTTATATATTTACTACCATCCGTAGGTAAGGGGTTGGATTTTGGAGAGTGATTCTACCCTTATTTTTCTGATGTTAGAGATATATTTCCATGCATTAAGGTGATTAGAGGTACACTTTGTGACAAGGAAAGGACAAGTCAACTTGGAGGAGCTCCTTTACAGGACCAGCAACTATTTTTAGTTTTAACTCACTCTATTTCTATTAATGCAAAGAGTTATTTGTTTTCCTATATATGATGTTATGATTTCATATATTCAATACGATGTTGATCTATTGAGTAAAGTGATTAGATGATGTTACATAGATTCTGTGGATCCTTGACTTGTGTTATCTGATTGTGCAAGTTAAAATAATAGTGATTAGAGCTAGGATTGGAGCATTCAAGCCAAAGAAGGAGAAGAGCATACAACAAATTCTAGGTAGGCTTCACCGAGGTGCGGTTATAGTGCGGCACGAAAAGTACGTTGAGAAATCCTGCCTTCTCTACACCTTTGAGCCACCTCTGCAGCTCCATTGCGGTCATTCCCGTATTCAAGTCAATGATGTAGCGCATCAGCTGCTCGGTCGCCAGGTGTTGGAAATTCTTATGGTCCACCAAGTCCTAGTCTTCAAGCTTTAGTATTGGCACCCGTGCCAAACGTAGACCGTTGAAAGCAATTTCATTTGGTAGCAGAGGTGTTTGTAGGGGAGTCTTACTCTCATCAATGTCCTTTGATACCTTGGACTTAGGCTTGCACGAAGGAACATACTCTAGCAACTGCATAATAGGATTCGCACCCTAGGCTTCAACCTCCTTGACTTCGGCTACCACATCCTCATCATCCATCGGGATGTCTTCAATGTCCTCCTCCTCTAGCTCTAATTTTGTAGCCTTGCCTTTCTCCTATGTAGTGGGCTTTGGTGGGTTTTGCCTTAGTGATGCGTGCACCGGTATGGCAGGATGCTTTCCCTTCTTGTCCTTCATAGTCTCCTTGGTTGGGGTTGACTTCGGTCTCAGTGTTCTTGATGATTTAGGGACCTTTTCCAATACTTCGACTACTTCCAGAGTAGCTACTTCTTCTTCTATGTCCATTTCCTGTGCCGAATCATCTACTACTTTCTCGGTATTTATAAACTCTTCGGGTGCCGACATAACACTCTCTAACAGTGCTTGCACTGTCTTTGGCAAGTTCACAAACTCGGGAGTCTATTTGAATGTCTCAAAGAATTATCGATTCATGGATGCCTGGGAGCTTAACAATTGAATACTCAAAATGCCAAGTGTTTCTTGCTGGACATCCACTTGTAATTTATAGGGCATTTTGAATTGAAATCTAACTATTCCCCCCAAAATTGGTTCATTAATAGTGGATTGGTGGCAGATTTTCAAGGATTTGAGCCATAATTTTCATCTTAAATGTCGACCGTCTGCTCCATTTAGCCTCGCTTCTGTCATCGTTTCATGAACATTGATTGTACTGGTGACTCTCCAGCTGACCCACATGATTTCTCCCTAGGTAGCAGAAGTCCCTTCGTGCTACCACAAACCTAGTGACACTTCCCTGCTTTGCACCATCCTCCAATCATGCAGCTCCCCATCCTAGGCAGTGTATTTTATAGTCTTATGCCTGCTTTAAGCTACCTAGAGTGCTAATACTATGCTATATTCATTTAGTCACATGGCCAGACTATCAGTGTATGGCTTCAGGTGACTGTCATTCACCTTTCTAGGGAAGGGTTCTCCATTGAATTTGGCCAACTGTATGGCTCCTCCATCGGTAATTTCCTTAATGACATGGGGTCCTAAACAGTGCATTTTGAACTTCCCTAGAAATTTATCAAACTTACTGTCATATAACAAAACCGAGTCATTTACCTTAAATGTGTGCAACTTGATGTGCCAATCATGCCATGCCTTTTCACGCTACTTTTGGACCTATTGGTGAAAGCCAACTAAAAATCTTTCTTCCTCCAATTCATCCAAATGTGCAAACCTCTCCTCTACGGCTCTACGATCCATCATACCTATGAGCAGTGCTATTCATAGACTAGGCACAATATATTCCATAGGCATTACCGCTTCAACCCCATAGACGAGCCTAAAGGGGGTTTGCCCCATCAACTTTTTGCATGTCGTTCGATAAGCCCATAGTATTGTAGGTATGTGTAGGTCCCAATCACTTCGTTGAGCATTGAAAAACTTGGTCAACACATTTTTGAGCACCTTGATGAACGCTTCCACTATCCCATTAGCCTGCAGGTGATAAGGTGTGCTCTTCTAGTGGTATATGTGAAATTCCTATGTTAGCGTGTTAATCGTCTCATTCAAGAAATGCACACCATGAACACTCATCAAAATCTTCAGACATCCAAATCATGTCAATACGTGCTCAAAGAGGAATTTTGCAGTGGTCACGATTATGAAATCCTTCATAGGCTATGGCTTCGGCCAACGATTCAAACACTATGTCATGGTGATAATGTATTTTGCCCCTGTCTCTCCTTGTGGCCGAATGGGGCCCACAAAGTCTATCACCCATTTCTCAAAGGGTTGCAACATCACCAAACAATTCAAAGGAATATCATCTCTCTGAGATGGCCTGCAAGTCCTTTGATAGACATTGCATGCCCTACAATATGCTTTTGAATCCTGATGGAGGGTTGGCCACCACAACCCCACACATAGAATCTTTTACGTGCTCACTCTCCCTGCATAATGTCCTACCACGGCACCACCATGAATGTCCATGAGGATGCTTCTTCTTTCGAACTCAGGTACATACCGTTGCAATATCTCATCAGTCCCCATCTTGTACAGATGCCCAATAATGACAGAGAAATTTGTCTTAGGCACCACTAATTCCTTCTTCTACTGGATAGTGTATCCTTTTGGTGTAGTACCTGTCATTAGGAAATGTATTATATCCTCAAAATGATCATCCGTGACATGCACCACAAATAGCTACACATGAGGAAATCCCTCCTCCAAATTAGTGGGCTCTTCCCCTATTTTGATGTGTGACAGATGGTCTGGTCCTACATTCAGTCATCTAGGCTTCACAATAACTTCAAAATCATACCCTTGGAACAATAAGAGCCACATGTAGATTGTCCCCCCAAACACAGGCTTATTGACCAAGTACTTCAGTGTGGAGTGATCTGTATACATCTTAAAATGGCCTCCCAACAAGTAGTGCATATACTTCTGGATCACATACACCATATCTAACCCTTTGCGCTCAATTGTGAAATAGTTCTTCTCCACTTTGGATAATATTTGTCTTGCAAATGCGATAGGATTTTCCAAGCCTTTTCCACCAGCCTATGTCAGTACCTCTCCTAGTGCTATAAATGACGCGTCAACATGTACATGGAATTCTTTCTTCTAGTCTGGGAAGACTAGAATCGGCATGATGACCATGTTTTCTTCTAATATATCCAATCTCTTCTTACAGTCATCGTTCCAACAAAATGTGACATCCTTCTTCAACAATTTCTCCATAGGTTCAGTGGTTTGGGCATAGCCTTTAATAAACTTTCTGTAATATCTCGTATGTTCCAGGGTAGCACATAGCTGCTTCACACTCCTTGGTGCTTCCAATTTCAATATCACCACTATATTTGTGGGTTCTACCATTAGTCCGTGTCTACAAACCACATGCCCAACAGGTTCCCAAAAGGAACACAAAACAGACAATTCTTGAGATTGAGCACTATCTGGTATCTTCGACAGGTATTCATCGTTAGGTGCAAGATTGCTACATGGAATTTAACTAGCGCAAACAAAATCCAACCATCAAAATATACCTCTAGGAACTTATGAATAAATTACTTGAATGCAGCAACAACTATGCACAAGAAGATCGCAGGCGCATTCTTAATTCCAAACGGCATTATAGTGTACTGAAAACAACCCCACTTAGTTGCAAAGGCTGCCTTGCTCCTGTCCTTTGGTACAATTTTGATCTGGTGGTACCAAAAGAACCAATCAATGGAGGGATATGCTTCCTGGCCACCTACATTGTCCAACACTTCATCAGTGAATGGAGTCTAGAAAGGATCATGTACACAAGGATCATTCAGCTTTCTTGGATCCACATATATCCTTATTTCATCCTTATGCTTCTTTTCCTATAGAACCATTGGAATTATCCATTTAGATTCTTCCACAAGCTCAATGATGCCTACTGTGAGCATTTTTTCTAGCTCTAAGCAGACCTTCTCCTTATATTTCAGATTGAGACGGTAAAGCCTTTGCTTAATTGGCTTCGTGTCAGGCTTTAATGTGATATTCATTATACCTAGCTCCTTGATTATCCCCTTTAGATCTGTGAACTTGATAGGGAATAAATCCTAGTATTCAAAAAGCAACTCAGTGACCTTATCTACTGTCGTGTCACCTCGGTAGCCTCCAATCTTTGTGAATTTGGGTTCTGCCTCTGTACCAATATTTACTTGTTTTGTTTTCAACAACGCGGTTATATCAGGGTTCTTAATCTGTCGTCCTTTAACCTCGGGGTGACATTCTAGTGTGTGACTCAGCTGAGTAGTCTATTCAAGTTGAATCAGGTCTAAGGATTCTGCGGTATCCTAAAGATTGTTACTTTGACCCCTTGTAGTGCTTCATCAATACTGTCGAACCAATCCTCAAAACTGAATGTCCTCATGAATCCCTCGCGCAAGTTATCCCATTTTCCTATCCCATAGTGGAGCTTAGTTTCTACATACCAGTTCATTGGGACGACATCTAGGGTGTGACAGAACAAGTGAACCCATTGAGGTTGGGGCTTTTCTCCATAAGCTCAGGTCCATTTGGCCAAATGCACATGTAGATCATCCTACCCATCATACTTGTCTGTCATTCGCATCTTAGGCTTTCTTAATCATGTTCTCATCATCCTCCTACATTCATGTTAATCATCAAATATTTCCTTATGTGTACTCCACCATCTTGTGGGCGTAGCACGCAATGCCCAACCCAACACCTAGAAGCGCTGCTTTTCTAGTACCTCCCTTTCAAATGCACCCAAAAATATATCTACAAAATTTAGACCATCATAAGTAGGAAGATTTCTTACCTCTAAGGACACATAGTGCAGCGATTGGGTCATCATGTTGCAGTTCAACATAGTCACTTCATGCAATCAATTTTGCCAGCGTTCTAACTCTTCATCCGAGTCCGAAGTGGAGGAACTCTCGTGATCCCATGTAGTTCGTCAATCCACGGTGGGATTCACCCAATCTTGGTCTTGCACTGTTATCTTATAGATACAGTCCAAATCATCATCACTCTCATAATCAAGGAGTGGTTCAGTATAGCACGATACCTCAATAGGATCTATAGGTACTATTACGGGTAGCAGTTTCTTCTCAAATATCATCTTCTATTTCTTCAAATTGATAACCCCATTCATATTAGTGGCCCAAAAAATTCCCAGGACTGCAGGATAGTGATTGTTGTCATCCACTATCTCTATCACTTCAAAATTAGTCAGTGCGCTTGCTCCCTCAATATCCATAGTCACCCCTTGCAGCCATCCCATGGGGATGATCTTCTACTGATTGTCCATCCTTAGCTGAATCAGAGACCATTACACTGTGGGTCTCCTCATTTGTTCCCAAGTCTTCTTTGGTAGGATGTTTTCTTCTGACCCTAGGTCCAAAATAACCTGATCCATTTCATACTCTCCTAGCTACGCGATCAGTCGCATCTTCTTTCTCGTCCTTGTTTTATGCTTGCCAATATTTTGTACTACACACGACTCATCTGACATAGTTCCATCGCATCTATTAATGAGCTATTGTCACCCTTTCACAGCCTTACGATCATGAAATAACTTCATACAAGTCTTCCGGAAAGTCGTGAGCATAGAGGGGTCCATCTCATACTCAGGCTTATCCTTGCTTCCTGAGGTGTAGGCCTGAGCAAATTTCTTCTTAGCTTCCATGAAGGTTTCACACGCACGCTCCAAATCGAACTCAGCCTCCTTTGCCAGAGCTTTGCAGACCCATGTATTGTCTTCTGGCTATTTCCGCTTGTCATCTCCTGTCGTGGTTCCACTCTTGAGCAGTATATTTACATTTGGATCCTCTTCACGCGGTTCAAACCTCATCATCTATAGGTTCTGAGTCAGCGAAGGTGGTATCACCCTTTTGTCACGTATCCTCACTATCAGCATAGGACAGTCTTTTGTTTCATGATCGAACAGCATGGAATACTTGCATCATGGATGTTTTGGATAAGTGAAATTGTAGGCATAGTGTCCTAGTCCTCTGCAATTGTAGCAGATTAACTACCTCTGACCTCAGCCAGGTCCTCCTCCACCTTGGCCTCATCTGCGCCCCTAAAATACTGTTGGTGCCATCCCTGCACTTTGGTTAGGGGGACGTGTTTTGGCTTGAACCCTATAGGTAGGAGTTATATCCATCATCAATTCAAAACTCCTGCAATTATGCTCATCATGCCCTACCAACCTACAAAAGTTGTAGAACAGTCGTTCAATGTATATGAAAACTATTGTAGCCGATGATAGTTATGTATGGCATGTTTTCCTACTACCTAACATATAGCACACCACAATCCAGGCCCTACACTAGGTCCTTCTTGAGCTTCTGGCCTTAAAGGCATCGGTCCCCCTCTTGTAATATAATTTACAAAGACCAGACAATGGTCCTTGTCCTATCCTTGACTCTTGCATTTCAAGAACCATACCTCCTCACGCACCTCTAGTCGAACCATCTTGTCCTGCTTCAGACATTGCATCTCAAGGCACATATTCTTCAATTGTGCATGGATATGTTGAACTCCTATATTTGGATCTTGCTTCGAAGTTTCATGTAGTCTCATGGCAATCTCCAAGGCCTCCACTTGAGTTTTTATCTTTTGTTGCGACAACGTGACCCTTAAGTGTGGTAGTAGTGAAGCTACAAACCACTGGCGATGCTTTCCATCTATCAAATTGATGTTGGCTTCACGGATTGTACACTTCAACCTCTGATCTAGTTCCCAAGGCATCTCACCTGGTTGCATCATGATTTCTTTGAATCCCACAATCAACTGCACCTCAAATTTAGGCCTACTGAATTCTCTATTCAATTCTATCTGGATGTTTTCCACTCCAACATTTAGGTTATCATTAGAGTACTTAATATACAAGGTTAGTGCACAATCTTGCAGAGCAATAAGCAATGTCGCCTTGTTTATATGATCATGTGTAACACCTTTAGCTTCCCATACAGCCCATACAACGAACCATAATTGTTTGGAGTCCTCATTTCCCAAGCCTTTGAACAAAGGTAGCTTCATTGTATTTGCCATACTAAACTATGGTGGAGGTGGAGGTCGTACGGGTGAAGCTGAAGGAAATGGCGGTGAGATCGGAGGTGGTGTGGGTGGAGGTGGTATTCATAGGAATCCTTTTCTTATTAACTAGATAGAACTTCGTGGAGAAACCTTCTCTATCCCTTCTTTGTCACCTCGCGGAAGTGAAATAAAGGGACTATACTCTGGACCCGTTTTACTTTCATTCCTATAAGTTTTTCTGATTCGTGTAGTTACAAACATCAAGGTAGCTGCATAACCCATTTTTCGCAGAATAGCATTTTAATCTAGGTATTCAAAGATTTTACGTACTTACCTCATGGTCCATTGAAAAAACATTTCTCCACCTTGTTGTAGCTAATGTAGGTATCGATCACAAATTCAATTACAAATCCTCCTATTACACTATCAAGATAATGATTGACAGTGTGGGCAATCGTATCCTCTGCTGCTTCCAACCTTTGCACTAGCTCTGGGGTCCGCACAATAGGACCATCAAGTTCCCACCTTCATTGGCTATCCACTAGCTTTGCAATCCACTTGTATAGCTCAACTGGGAAGGAGCAGAAAGATATCTCATGGATCTTTGTATATAGGTATCAATCCAACAACTATTCCTTTGTTAGTCATGGGTTTCTATTCTCCTGCACCACAAATTCATGGATCTTCCTATCCAACCAATCCCCGATCTCCTTTCTAGTTGGATTCTAGTGATACGACATCACACATCTCTTATGCAGATTATGGTCCCGACAACGGAACCATTTGTTGGCTTGAGGGGGCCTAACCCAAGTTTAGTGTTAATTACCAAACAAATCCCTACACTACTAGCCCTTTCAACATGCACCCATTGAGCATGGACTGAAGTCTCACCTGAAGCAGTATGGGGGAATGCTGGAACCAAGTTTCCACACCCTGAGATGGTTGTGATGTTGTTTGTTTCCCTTTATCCCTACCTTAGCGTAGGTCGCTTCACTTTAGGGCTGGAAAGACAAGCCTTTTATTCTGTCCTTCAATACTTCTGCAAAAGGGTATGATCGACCTTGAAGCAGCCCTAGCCTGCTGCTCAAGTACTTTCGTGCTGTTGTGGCAGCATGTCATGTATATTCCCCAATTAATCTAAGTGACTTGCTTATCTTATCAAATAATTATAGTTAACACCGCGTAAACAGATAATCGTAATTGCATTCAATCGTGGATCACATAAGCACAATAAAGGAGATTTATATATAACATATCTAGATGGCTCAATATAAAAAAGACATAGAAATTGTAGAATATATCTCTTTATTAATATCTTCCAAGTGTTTACAAAACTCTGTCCACCCTGTGCATACAGCTACAGGGGCCCGTGCACTTAGTTGCGGACTTCTACCCTAGGCCTCTGCGCACTTAGTTGTAGACCCTCTACTTATGCTACAACCCAAGATTTAGACTTCTTGCTTCAGAGCTATGACTCTCTTATGTTATTCATCATTGTATATCTCTAAAAATACTTAGAGCTTAGCTCTTTTTATAGAATCCCATGGTCCGCTAACCATGGGTAGAATTCTTCCAGCCGACTTTATTGTACAAAACTAAGGGTAGACTACCCTTTCTGACACATGACACCTTTGCGCTTCGCGAGCAGAAAATGTGGAGTCTTTCCATTTTTATTACAAAATTTGACTCAACCATGGGCTTTTAGCCCCAAAAATTCCCTTAGGGGATCCCGCTCCCAACAACTTTCCTGAGTCAGATACATTACTTCTTGAGGTTGTTGAACCTAAGGAACCTCAACCATCTTCACATGTTACTTTTGGTCCTTCCTCTTCTCTTCCTTCGTCTTAGACATAACCTCCATTTGTATATCTTGGACCTGACTATGAAATTCTTCGATACGAGCTTATGAGTATTGAAGAGATCCCACAATAAGAGCCTTGTCCCTCTAATCTTGTTCATTGGATTGGACTCCATTTTTATTAGATTGATCCTTTCCCTCCTCTTTAGAATCCAACACAAAATCCTTTACCCGTTTCCTTGGACTTACTCATGGATTTCCCATGGAAAATCTTCATTGGGATTGTTAACCATGAGTAGTTCCAATTTCACCTCCCAACTTGCGTCTACCACTATGGTTGAGACATCAAATGTTGCTTCATCATCCATGTTTGCAACATCACCAGAGGCACATCCGTATGGTGGTTCATCCATCCCACTAGGTTACCAGTCTTTATCTGGTACCTCCTCTAGTGCACCTTCCAATTCTTGGACCTATCCCATGTCATCCATTTGAGGAATTTCGTCTGGTACTTCTCTTATGAATGCTACACAACCTCCTCCTTCTCTTCTTCCTACACATACGATTGAACAATAATATGGCCTTTATGTTAGTGGGTAAGGTTATCTTCAACAACCTTACTCCACTTATATTGGGTGGTCTCCATCTGTATTGTAGTTGCCTGCATCATCCCCTCCTATTACAGGGGAGAAGTTGTTGTTGGCATAACTCAAGTTGGTTATAATCCTCCTTATCCTGGGATGGCTACCATTGTTTTGCAACCTACCTTTCCAATCCAACCTGGTTCATTTTGGGACCCACTATGGAACCCTCAACGTATGTCATCCTCATATCAAATTCCTACCCATCCACCCATACAAAGCAAGTTTGAATACATGTAAATAAACCTTCACAAGATTTCATCGCATCTCAACCTATTGTGTTGGTGTCTGGTACCCCTTAGGTTCCACTTACTTGGCCTTTACAATGTACCTTACAGTCTCAACCACCTGGGCAAGGTATTCTTCAATTCTAGTAAGAAAAAATGTATGTAGTATAGCACAATCCTGATCGAACCCCCCTTATGTCACAATGATGCAAAATCCCACAATGAAACATTATAGACCTTATCATGGAGTTCCTCAAGTTCCTTTTGAGGGAAAACATATCCAAACCCAACCATTCCAACCATTCTAAGGTCATCCTAGAGCTGGTAAACAAGGTTATGCATATGCTGGTTACCATAATCCTCTTTATTATGGTGCCCGGGCTCCTCTCTATCAAAACCCTCCTTATCTGGGAATGAAAGTACATGTTTCTCAGGCTATTCCTTCTTATCTAGGCTATCCTGCACTGGATTTTAATCGAAAATTACCTTTTTTGGTGACTCTCGAATCATCAGATTTTACTCGGCTTACCAATGATTTCGTCGTTCATTCGCCTTGGTGGCTGATAATTCCCACCAAATTGCCATCCAATATTACAAAAATCAGTGGGAATCCTGTAGAAGACCCGTCAACCCATTTCATGATGTATCATCTATGGCGTTCCTTAATGATGAATCCATACATTTAAATATTTTCCAAAGTACTCTTAAAGGTACTATAATTAAATGGTACATTGAGTAACCTAGAGATTCCTTTCATGATTTTAGTTCCTTGGCTACCACCTTCCTTACACATTTCCATTTACCCTTTCGATATGAAAATGGAATCAAACTTCTAACCAACTTCAAACAAACTAAAGCCACTCAAATTTTAGATCACATTCATGAGGGTGGCATTGTCGCCTGTTAGTCAAGACCTATTTTCCATATTAATTGCTAGTGGAAATGTTTATTAAACCCCTGTTCTCATCTATCATAGAGGATGTAGATAAAGGGAGATTCATGGCTGAAGAGAAAATGAGTTCTTGTGCTCAGTATTTGGACCTCATCTATACCCAATCTAGTAAGTTCAATGAACAAATACCACATGCTCTGAGACCTTCCAACATTGTTCCTTCCACTCTTGATAAAGAATTTCATGCTGCTAATGGCATCATTGGTTTTGTCAATTCGCATACAATGAGAAAACCATCTGGTGGTGCTTTCACCACTTCTACTGAAAACTCTTCATTGATGTCCTCCTGCGGCTTCTTCTTCTAAGATAAATGTCATTTCATCTAATAAAGGAAAATATCAACAACAACTAGGAAGTAAGAAGAAATATTCTTCACCATGGGATAAATAAACAAATCAGTCCAATGATGAGAAACCAAACCCTCACTACCCATCCTTTAATTGCAACAAGGAGCACTTTACTTGTGACTATCTTGACCGTGAAAAAGTGAATCAACTTCTAATATCTTCGACTTGTCCTACTATGTTGACCAAACCATTTCCAAATTAGGATATCCATATGGTTTCTCGAGACCCATCTTCCTCTAACATAGTTTTAATGCTCTCCTCCATGAATCATAGATATGATTTTATGGTGGCTACTTAGAACAAGGACTATGGTAATGTGAATCCTCCAAATGGTCAAGCTACTGAGAAATCTCCCAATTTGACATCACCTACATCTGATCCACCCTTGCCCACAATTCCTACAAAGTTAACTGTTAAGCCTATGAAGGGCATTATTCGTAAGTCTACTTTCAACCCTCGTGCCAAGGTTGTTCAAAATTATAACATAGTTGAGGACTTGGCTCAGTCTCCATTAGCTATGTCGATAATTAAGGTGTTGCAAAAATTCGCCACCTAAAAAGCCTTTTCAATTGGCTATCAGAATTGTGGATCCTTTCGATTCCAACCTAGTTGTTTTCAGTCATGAAAACTATACACCTTTCCTTCCAGCTCAATTTACCTTTATCATTCAGGTCATGGTCTGTGGTAAGAATATCCATTGCTCTATTGCGGATGAGGGATCCATGACCTACATCATGTCTATGTCTTGCTAGAAACCAATTGGTTCACCTCAACTAAGTCAGTCACCCATGACATTGAATGCTTTTGATGGGAGAACATATAATCCTTATTGTATTCTAAATTCCTTACAAGTAGAATTAGGGGGAAAAACTATATCCATAGAAGTGGAAGTTATTGATGGACCTCTTGATTATAATCTTCTATTAGGTCGTACATGGATTTACGCCATGGCCATAAATGTTTAGAATTATTTCCATATGATCATCTTTCCCCATAAGGTCATAATTATGTCCATTGACCAACTCACCTTTTTCACATTTGATTCTCATGTTACTAGAAGCGTCCCACTTGTAGGGGAGACTCTACATTCTTATCAGCATGTTAGGGTTGGATTGTTGAAGGATTCCTCACTCGTGGGAATCTTTTCTCTTCCTCCTCGTCTTCCTAACAGCTCATGTTCAGTTGCTTATATCAATATGATATCATCTTGCACTTTATAGACCAATTCATGGATTGTAGAGGATGAAACTAAAATCAAAAGTTTTTGTTACCAAATGCCACTTAACCCTATTGAACCAGATTACAAAGCTATCTGTTTGGCTTGTATGGCCATACCTTCTCTTTGATAAAAGCATTTGATCGATCATTGGATTATGGAATGTGTTCTAATCCATTCCCTTGTGTATTCTCTATTGATGAGAGCATCATGGATATCATGATGCCATATGATGTGATGTGATACGATCATCACCATTGTTTGTCCCTATGAGATTCCATTGAGGATAATATCAGTGATGTATATCTACCCAATTTTGTCGAATCTTTTTCGAGTTCCATTTCTATCCACAAAGTCTATTTTGAGGAGAACCTCTCAAATATAAAAGAGACAATACCTCTTGATATCTATGTTAAACCGGGTATTTTAAAAAATATACACATTGGCACGTGTTTCTATCTATCTAAGATTGAGACCTATAAAACCCTATTTCACGAATTTTGTGATGTCTTTCCCTCTAATTATGAGAAAATTCTAGCTATTCACAAATATAGTATTGCATGAGATTAAAACGTATCTTGATGCTAAACTAGTTCAACAGCACCTCTGTCCAGTTCACCGATTGCGTATCAAATATTGCCCCTATCATGAAGAAACAAGGCACAATCTATGTATGTGTCAATTATCAGGATGTGAATCACGCTTTTCCAAAGGAAAATTACTCAACCCCATTCATCAACCAGATTGTTGAATACTACGTATGTTTTGAAATCTATTCGTTCATGTATGGCTTCTTCAGATATAATCAAATCAAGATTCTCCCAATAGATCAACCTAAGACTGCATTTATCCACCCTTTGGGTACATTTCCTTACCGAAAAATCACATATGGATAGAAGAATGTTGGGGCAACATTTCAAATGGAAATGGATTACACTTTTCATGATATCAAACATATCGTGAAACCCTATTTGGACGATCTCCGTTCTCATTCTAAGTATTGGTATTATCATGCGATATATCTTAGGGCCATTTTCTTATTCTTTAGACACCATAATATTCAATTGAATCCACACAAATGTGTGTTCTATGTTAGTTTTGGTCAGCCTCTCAGGTTTCTTATTTCTAAACACATAATTTGTATCGATCCTCTAAAAGTATAGGCAATGATCAATTTCCTTGCACCTTCTTCACTTGTTCAATTACAATTATTTCAAGGGAAAGATTACCTCCTACGATGATTTGTCGTGAATTATGCTAAGTTGACCAAAGGATTCACTCACTTTCTTAAGAAAGGGATTCCCAGCTATTTGGATAACGTAGCTCAGAAAGCATTTGATGTCGTAAAAGGTACATTGGTTTGGGCATCTCTATTATATCCCCCTGATTACTAGCACAACTATTTCCTATATCTTGTTGCTGCCATTTCTACTATAAAAATGGTATTAGTCCAAGAAGACGATGTAAGGACTAAACAACCCATATATTATCTTAGTCAAAATCTTAATGATACTGAGATCTTGTATACCCATGTAGAAAAGCTGGCTTTGGGACCTATTCAATCTATTTAAAGGTTCCACCTTTAAATCTTGCTCAGGAAAACTATGGTAGTTTCATATTGCAACCCTATGACATTCATTTTTTCACGTAAGTTGTTAGGGGGTAGATACTCTAAATGGATTTTCATCCTCCAATAGTTTGACTTAGACTTCATCAAATCGAAGTTGAAGAAATCGTTGGTTTTAGGTGAGCTTATGGGTGACCTTCCTTCCCTGGATTCTGAATTGATATCTACTGATTCTATCCCTAACGTGTCATTGTTTCTGATTTCTTCATCTGACCCATGGTATGGAGACATTCTGATTTATCTCCATACCCAGAATTTTCAGTCTAATACCTTTAGCTGCGAGCAGTGGTGTATTCGATACCAAGTTAAGAATTACATCATCATTGGCAACACCCTTTATCGACGAGGTATTGAAAAGATTTTATGAAGGTGCCTCATGCATGAGGAGGTTGATAAAGTCCTCAATAAATACCACTCATGGGCATGTGGCAATCATTTATCTTTATACACTGCCTCGCAGAATACCTTACGTGTTGCTTACTTTTGGCCTCTCATTTTTCGAGATTTAATTCTCATTTTCTAGAAGTGTCATGCATGCCAAATTTATGATCATAAGTCTTGTGATCCACCTGTTCCGTTGCATCCCATTATCATCACCGGACCATTTGCGAAACGGTGTATCAACTTGATGACATGTAGCCCTCACTAGGAGGGGTTGGGCATAGTTATATTATTGTCGCAGTATATTATTTTACTAAATGGGTGGAGGAGATTCCTACATTTAACAATGTTGTCGAAATGAATTCATATTTCCCTTTCAACCACATTATTGGATGGTTTGGTGTTCCACAATCCATAGTTATGGATCATGGAAAGGATTTCTGAAATCATATGATGACTAAACTAACTACTAAGTTGAGACTTTCCGACAAGAGTTTCACTCCCTATTATCCTCACACTACTGGACAGGTTGAGGCTATCAATAAGGATCTCAATATTATGGTTCACTGTATGGTAGGGGTCTATAAATCAGATTGGCATTTTCTCCTTTTTACTGCCTCATGGGCATACCGAATCTAAGTAAGGATTACTACCAAATTTACACCCTTTAAGTTGGTTTATGGTTTGGACGTAATCCTTGCAATCAAATGCGAGATTCCATCATTGAAACTAGTTGTTTAACTTATTACATCCACTTATATAGAAGAGGAACCTCTTTTATATCTTACCTGATTAGATGGGACATGACATGATGTTTCTATATCTAATGAAGCTCATAATATATGTATTGAGGCGTAATACAAAAAAAGTGTCAAGCTTCATGTCTTCATAGAAGGATACCTTACTCTTTTATATGACGATGAATTTAATAAGTTAGGCTTAGGAAAGTTCCAACTTGTGTGGTTAGGTCAATATATTGTCAAGCATGTGCTTGCGAAAGGGGCCTATGAGTTAGTTGATTTCGATGGGATTCCACTGGAATGGCCTAGGAATGGGATGTACTTAAAGAAATACTATGTTTTATCTCATGTGTAGTAGCACTATGTACATACTCTCTATAGGTGTGTTGAATGTGTTTGCGATGTGTCTCTTTAGAGTTTCCTAATGCTTCTATTGATTCCTTTTATGCTTGGTTTGTAATGTTGAAATCACTTGAACTATACTTTGGTTATGCTTATGGTGCTAGTCATAGTACTCAAAACCTATTCTCCGCAACATGCGATATCTCTTCTCCAAATGGAGAGTTAGTGAGTTTGCAAGGGATTTTTACTGATTTCTCTACTAACAACATCAATGATTATATCGTAGTGGTCGAGCTATTATCTGATGTTATTTCACATGGTATCCACCATTTAGTCGTCACAATTGACTCACAACTCATGGTACTACAACTTGCTAATGTTTATTTAGTTAGAAGTCCTACCATCTTGCATATGTTTTTAAGGGTTCTCCTTCTAGAAAGACATTTTGATTTCATACAACATGGAGACATTTCTAGAAATATAAATACAATGAGAGATGCACTTCCTAATGATGTTTAAGATAGACATTTGCAATGAATGTAAATAAATTTCAATACACATCACATCATTAAAAGTACAATAGAAACATGGAAATTATAAATATATATATATATATATATATATAATATATATATATATATATATATATATATATATATATATATATATATATATATATATATATATATATATATATATAGTTTGGCTTTACAAAAGATGTGCCCAAGACACATATGGGCACACGATCCATAGACAAAACTACATGAAAATATCTAAGTAGACTAATTAAAGTGCTCACGATAACATTCCACTACACGAGCTATATTGTACAGTAGCTGACCAATCTGATTGGGAACTCCGATAATGTGTTGATGAAGTTGTAATGGAACCTGGTTGATCATGGTCTCATATATCATGTGAGTCAACACCTTGATGTGGCACTCCACTATAGTTAGGATCTCAACTACATTTAGATCTCGTAGTGCATCTCATCCTAATGCAGCAACTTGTGCTTGTTCTACTACTTCTTTGGGTTGTTCTCCTACATGATGGAGATATGAAGCACCTATCAGTCAAACAAGCCTAATATCTGGATAAAAAATTAATAGTTTTAAGTCTTGGAAACATAAAAAACACAAATAAATTGTAAAACTTACAAAAATTCAAATGGTTGAAATATATTACATATAACAACCCATCTGTCACCCTCAGGAAGGTTGAGCTTGGGGTCATTGTGAAAATTCATCCCTGAGTATAGATAAACATTGACCATAATGAATTGCTTACGTAGCCATGCAAAGAAGGTTGGTAAAAAGTTGATCACCGACAAACCTGCATGTCGGGACATATGACATATCCACCGCATCATCTATGGTACCCTCAGATCAATGGGCTCAAGTGTAATTTGTTGAGGTTGTAGTAATGGAATCCATTCTAGCAAAAAAGAGATGAAGATGGAATTGTATCCAAAGCTTTTCAACTTTCCTTCTCTTTCTTTAGTAAATTGTTCTTTCATGCTGACTAATACCCCCTTACTCTAGTTGAATATTGTTGTCTCTAAACACCCCACACTCTATTGCATGTATGATTTGCTAGCTACATGAAGTGTCGAGGTCCCCGTCATCTGGCAATAATGAACAAAATCATTCTTAAGGGAAAACTGGTCACATCTTATATGTTGATCTTTCCATCTCTAATTGATTTGGATCGAAGTTTGTAGTAAGTAGTGATATAGTATTTCACTGTTTCTCCACCCCTTCTCCCACCTAGGAGAGAGATGGGGCAACCTCTTCTGGATAAACCAGTGAAAATTATATATCCACTACAGTGATCTCAAGAATATGTTCTCCAAATCGGAATTTCCGTGCTTTCACATCCCATGCATGAACAAGATATTCTAGTAGCTCCACCTTTTGCCTCATACCAGGAAGCCAGAATAATTTCAACAATCCATAATATTTTAGTTCCTGGATGGTAGCTAGATCATTAGATCCATTTAAATATTTTTCTTCATGTTCTCTTTCTCTCTAGATAATATCGATTTTATGCTAATGAAGACTTGAAACATCAAAGGGAGAGTCATTAGGATCCAGTCCATGCAACAAAACTCATAAATTTTGAAGAAGAATTGGAAAATAAATTTTAGATTTGCACCCAATGCTGCCCCAAGGAAGAAGAAAGAGAATATCACCCCAACTTGTAGTGTACATCACTTAGGTGTAATGTAGTTTTTGATTCCCTAGGCTTGCGTTGGTCCTAGGGAATTTTTTTTTGACCCTTAGAACCTTCAAGAATACCTAAAACTCACAAGAAATCATAAAATGGGACCATTAATTGAAATCGAAATGTCTTATCTCCTACTTGGAAGTGCCAGTGCTTGAAATGGTCCACTAGATTGAGTGCAATGTGAAATGGTATATATTAATAGTCATTTTGGATATTTATTGTTGTTTCTTCCATTATATTATTTGCATTTAATGCTTTAACCTAGTAACAACCTATTTTTACCATGAAACAGGTATTTTTAATCCTTTTTGTGATGTTCTGAGTGGGTCGATAGTTGTTTGACGAATTTTTCCATGTTTTGAATATATCACTTTTTTTGACTCCATAAATTTACGAAAAAGGAACACCTTTAAGTACCCTTTTAGCTCTTTTCAAACTCCAAAAATTGAAAACATTTCCGAGCACTTGTCTTTTTGAACTGATTAAAGTAAATGAAAGGACATATAATCAATATAAGTTTAGCCCTTTTCCAGAATGATATAGACTAAAATGAAAAAGGAATACATTGGTAGAACATGGATAAGAGGTTCTCTTAGTTATTATTTTTTTCCTTTTCAGACCAAAGGGGCTATCTATGAAAAGGAATATATGGAGTTTTCTTTCCACCTCTTTTTCAAACTCTCTAAACATGAAAAAGATGCCAATTTTTACTTTCATTGGACTCGTTAAAAAAATCAAACAATGATGGACTCCTTGTTCATGATGGGACCAAACCACTCCTCTGAGTTCATTAAATATTCTATGAGGGATTCATATGAAGGATGGATTTGCAAATTAAGCATGTGTTATCTTCCTCAAGCTTGTTAAAAAATAAAGAGGTATTGGCCAGTATGGTTGCGGAAATTGGGGAAATAGGGTACTCCATTTTCCTAATGGTAGTGACTCACTCTTGAACATAACACTCTTCCACTTCATCTCCATGGTTGTTGGGTTTATAAATCTTCTTGTATTTTCAAAACCTCCATTTTTTGTCTTGGTCCAATTTTTCCAGCTCTATTCGGTGTCAGCACTATGCTCAAGAAGTCATTCAGTTAATATGTACTGCAATACTCTTAAACCTTGATTCCATGTCTGCCTTTCTTGATTCAGTTCTGTATCATCGTCATTTTAATCATTCTGTCTCAAATCCCAATCTCATTTTATGTCATTGATCAGGGATACATCAAGGCCCTCTTGTGATGGGTCTCTTCCTGTCGACATCAGCTCATTATCTAGGAAATTTACTTAAAAACACCCCTTGGTACCATGGTGCTTGAATACATCAATGGAAAGTCTCCTCTCTCTCGGCAACAAGTTTTCATCATTGGCCTTCAAACGAATATTTATGTGTGGTGATCAACATTAAGTCATTCCTTCAGAGCATATGAATTTTAATAGAGTAACTTGAGAGCCATTAAGATAATCAATTACTTCTCTCATGTCTGTCAATAGATTAAATAATTGGTTGGTAATCAGATCGTGTCTACCATGTTCAACTCTAGCTCATTGATTCACATGGTTAGACTTATACATTGGTTGGTCATGTGAACAACATAGAAGACATGAGCTCTAGTTTCATTCATCCGGGATACGATTTCAGGACTAATATAAGATCACAATATATGGTGGAAATGATCATACAGGTATTCATCCAGTCATGGGTCCACCATCAATCATCCATGGACATGTCTTCTGATCATTGTATATGTAATGTTAGCTGATGTGTTGATTATGGGTATGCCTCCCTCAACAAATATATCATGATGTAAATGTATTGTAATAGATGAAGATCTCGTCAATTTTTCTTGATTTCGACTTGTCACAGGGTAAAGCACTTCAACTATCAACTATCATTCCTAACTTTTTGCTTTAGGGGACAATCTGTTGTAGGCCACTGTGTCACATATGGTCAATAGGTCTTCAATTGGATCAATCAACATCCTTTTACTCCTTCTCATCATCCTTGCACAAATCCCTAAGCACGACTCATTCTAATCCCCAATTTTCTTCCCGAGAACACCTTATTTCAGTCATTTTAAGGACCAATGCTCCCTAGTCTCCTATTGGAAACCGTTGACAACCAGGTTGCTCCACTGTTGCCCGCGTTGATCACCTACATGTTACTCAACTATGCACCTGCATTGGTTCTAAAAATTCAGGAAAAAATGAGAGAATCTGGAAGCCTCTTCTTCTTGAAGATTCCAATATTTGTTGTAACCATTTACCTCAAATAAAAGTCTTGAATCCTATCCTATCCTACCTTTGAGTTTTCATCCATTATCCCTTGAGCTCATCATCCCATCAAGAGTAGATCTTAATCCCTAATTTGGTAAAGGATAATAATTCATGAACTACCTCCTTCACCTATATATTTACAACCATCCATATGCAAGGGGTTAACTTTTGGAGAGTGATTCTACCCTTATGTTGCTAATGTGAGAGATAACTTTCCATGAATTAGGGTGATTAGAGGTTCCCTTTGTGACAATGAAAGGACAAGTCAACTTGGAGGAGCTCTTTTACAAGATCAACACCTATTTTTGGTTGTAACTCACTCCATTTCTATTAATTAAAAGAGTTCTTTGTTTTCCTATATATGATGTTATGGTTTCATATATTTCAATACCATGTTGATCTATTGAATAAAGTGATATTCGATGCTACATAGATTTCATGGATCCTTGGATTTTGTTATCTGACTGTGTAGGTTGTAATAATAGTGATCATAGCTAGGATTGGAACATTCAAGTCAAAGGAGGGAAGCATACAATAGATTCCATGTAGGATTTATCCCATTATCAATTTACTTTAAGGAAAACATTAGTCCCTTTGTCATTCTATTGTTCTAGGTCAGCCCACTAGGCCTAGGGAAGATAATTTTGTCCATAGTCATAGATTCTACATAAAAAACTCTTTTTGGTTTCTTATTTTCATGGTTTACTCTTAGGTATAATTTTTTTTATAAATTTTGGGTTTGTATTTACCGACTAGTGAGACGTGCGTTTAGGTAGGCATTTGTGTGCTTGAATTTATAAGTCTCTCACCCTCTTATACTTACCATTCATCAAATTTCACACCATCTAAGTTTCATGCCACATTCCAACTAAGCAAACAATAGCCACTAAAATAAAATGTTAATAAATGTAACTAGACCCATATTTTATTTTCACTTGTAGTACACCCACATTAGCTTAGGCTAGGGTCTTGGAGATCGGTGTGTGAGTAAACTACTCCAAGACCATAAAACCAACTTAGCATCCTACAGTAGGGAGTTAAATCCACTTGCAGTAGTGCATTTTTGGAAGCCCCTCTAACACAAGGGTCAATCATGAGGTCACACTTGGCATGGGCAAGATGACATACCCGATTTCTCTTTGTTTTAGGTGGTGCGAATTGCAGAATTTTCACGTATTAAAAACAATGTTATTAGCATTTTGTTATAGCACTTAGGGGCCACTTGCGAGGCAAATCTCAAGCGGGTTTCAGACTAAGATATCTTGCCCTTGAATGTGAATTTGTTTGAAGAATGTCCCCCCATGACATTTTAGTGTTCGCAGTGGCCTTGGTGGCCATTATTTTAGGGCTCATACACAAGTGCAAGGTTGATCTCATCTTCTTTGTACCTGAGACAAATAGAAGTCATACTCAGTACTCTTACGGGGTGGTGAAAAATAAAGGCTTTTCATCCTAGATCGCATCTAAAAGGGTTGGGAAGTAGTTCACTAGTATGACCATCACACCACAAACGTTTTTGTCCTTGGATTGCCTATGATAACATTTTTAGGAATTTTATAGTGTGTTCTATTTGGTCTGAGTCAATAGTTTGGCCTTAGTGGTGTCTGTAAAAGGTTGTTTTGGTTTATATACATTTATTCATGCTGGGTAAACCTAGTCACTATCAGTCACGTTGAATTCATGGTTTTCCTCCTAAATCAGGTGTAGTTGTCACAATTGCTCATATATTTCCTGTCGGTGGATAAGACCAAGACCAAACTATAGTTGTGGAATCTATTTCTTGTCATCCTAGTAGTCCTTTGGTATCCATTGAGAAATTAGAAAATGATTCTATCTCTTTTGTCAATCCACCTTTGATCAATACACTGGGACCAAAGTTAATGTTGTTAAACCCAAACGATTCTACACCCTCTTATACATATGTTCCTTTCTTACCAATGGAGGAGGTTAGTTCCTATTTACCTTCTACATTTCTAGTTTCTGGTGCTATTTCATCATTTCCACCATTGAAAATGGTAGGACCTACACCTCCATCAACACCCCTCACATCCTCCTGAGGAATTGCACTAGTCTCTTCTATGGCTCCTATAAGTTTCCCTAGCTTTTTTTTTCCTTCTCCTTCATCCATGCTGACTATGGTTGTTAATCCTAGTCAGCCTATAGGATCAGGAAGTTTTACCCCTAGCTTTGGCCAACCTACCATTCTTGGTCCTCATATGGGCATCGTAGTCTCTTGAAATTTGTGTGAAGGATTATCATTTGCTCCTAGTGAGCCTAGGGGAAACTTTAATTTGAATAGTTCTCAATCCTGGTACATTTTGTTGTTTGGAGGGATGCCAACCTCTAGGACTTTTCCTAGAGTGGCTAGTTTACTAGGGGAAACCCTACATTAGCACCATCACTTCTACAAGTTACCCTCCTTATGTTGGTGTTGTTACACAAGAGGGTACATCCTTTCCTGCATGGTACAACCCTAGTAGAAGCCATGCTCTCAACGGTTTGTGCTCTTTGGGGGCACTTACCCTAGGAGAAAACTCCTTTCACCATTCATGCTGGACCACATACTTTATATGTTGTGATGAAATCTTAATATATTTAACAAATTTTACATCATAATTCATATATGGGAGGACCTCATGGTTGGTAAAGAGTCTCTCCTTCCTATGAGCCATTTAATTAGCTCCATAATCCATTTTTATTCTCTCTTGATTTACCAAATTTACCAAAGATGACAAATGACCGCATTTTACATGATGCTAGGTCTTCACCTATGCATAAAAATTTACCATCTCATATACCCAAGTTTGAAGGGAAGCTTAGAGAAAGTCCATCCACTCATATTTCCACTTATAATTTGTGGTGTTTGTCAAATTCCTTAGTGGATGATTCAATCAAATTACACCTATTCTTACGTACCCTAAATGGAGATCATGCAAAATGGTATATCGAATTGGAAACAACATCTTACAGTGACTTGTCATCTTTGGCTCAAACCGTTTTGAGCCATTTCTAGTTGAGGATGAGGAATGACATTGATTTTGATCTCTAGTCTAATTCTAAACAAGATGATGCTACCCTGATTTCTAATCACATCCATGAGTGGCAATGTTGCAAGAGGTTAGTCTGAACCAAACTCCCTAATGAGATTTTACATAAATATGGTTCATTCAATCGTTACATCCTCAAATAGCCAAGGATGTATCCATGTTCAAGGTTTTTACCAAGGAACAAGCCATCTTAGCTACCCAACTACTGAATTTGATTTATTCTTGGTTGGGAACAATTTATGAAGTACTTTTGAATGCTCCTCACACTTCTATTGACCCACCCAAACCAACCTCGGGACCACATGCCGATGGTGTGATTGGTTCCATTTCTGATTCTATGAGCCAACTCATTTCCCAACATCGGCAATTGATCTTGACATCATAAGTCCCGATAGGTATACCTATATATGAAAAAAAACTCTCTTTTGAGAAGCCCATCATTGTTCTCACGGTAAAGTCCACAACAACTAAGAACAATGAACAACCTAGTGGGATGAGGAATAGAAGGAATAAGAAAAAGAACCAAATTTATTTGAGAATCAACCAAACCCACTTAATCAAGTAGGGGGTACATCTGAATGTCATTGTAAGATTAAGTTCCCTTGCAAGTGTAGGTTTTAACCTTATACAAAAATTACCTGCACAAGAATTTTCAAAGATAGAAAATAAACAATGTTGAGAGCATAAAACATAAAACAAATACACATAGAGATTTTCACCTGGCTCCCAAAACTAGGACTACCATATTGTTTTCTCATTATATTCCTTTCAATGTGACAATACATATATATATATGCCGAAGCATTCATAAACCCAATCCATAAACCATGGATTAGAACATAACCATAGTTCCCTTGACGAGATGTACAAAATACCATGGACAAAAAACCATCATGCTCAAAACCATGTGCATAATCCTTGAAAAAACCATAGGTAGGTCCTCCCACCTAATATAGGGTCCAAAAGAAATTTCCTAGGGCACTGCCCAAAACCCCGTGCAGGTGGGCTATCACCCCATGCATACCGCCCAACAAGGGGGGTAACCACCCCCCCTAGTAGTACCCTGTGTGTGGGGTAGTGATAATAAGAATATAAAAAAACCTAACATTCTCCCACTTGTTGTTTTCTTTCCATAGGGGGCCATAGGAGAGCTTACTCATTGATCCAACCCTACAGTGCCCCATTGCTTCTCTACACCAAGAGAACTTCTCAGTGATCATATACTTTTTCAATGCCTTTACAATATTATTCAAAGTGTCCACCTTTATTGACTACACCGTTTTGTCCTCAACCATATCCCTTACAAAGTGATACTGAACATCAATGTGCTTTGTCTTTGAATTATAAGCAGGGTTATTTTCCAAGAAAAATGCACTTTTCCTATCATAGTCTATCCTTATAGCTTGCTATAGTAACCCCATACATGAAAATAATCTCTCAAACCAAACTACTTCCTTTCTTGCGTAAGTCAATGCCCTTTATTACGCCTCTTTAGTTGAAAGTGCCACTATAGACTGTCTCTTACTCATCGAACTGACTGCACCTCCAAATAGGTTAAACAAATACCCACTTGTAGATCTTCTCTTATCTAGATCTCCAGCCGAGTCTGCATCAACAAGGGCCATGGATGTGAAAAAATAGGTCCAGTCCTGATCTTCCTTGATAGCACAAACCATAATGACTAGTGCCATGCAAATATCTCAAAACCATCTTCATTGATGTCCAATGCTCCTCTCCTAGTTTTGACACAAACCTACTCAATCCTCCCACTACATGTGCAATGTCTAGTCTAGTACAAACCATTGCATACATCAGGCTACCAACTACGCTTGCATATGTAGGTTTTAACCCTGCACATAAATTACCTACATACGAATTCTAAAACACAGAAAATAAACAATGCGAGAGCATAACACGTAAAACACATATACATAGAGATTTTCCCCTGGATCCCAAAACCAGAACTACGAGCTTGATTTTTCATTATGTTCCTTTCAATGTTTTAATACATATTTATACATGTCGAAGCATCCAATACCATGGACTAAAAACCATTAGGTCCAATACCATTGACCAAAAACCATCACATCCAAAAAACATGTGCAAAAATCATGCATAAAACCATAGGTGGGTTTGGCCGACCTAACATAAGGTCCAAAACCCCCTACACAATTGGCACAACGAAGGGGGGGCTCTGCCCCCGCTCTAATCCCTCAGTTAACTATGTGGACTAGTTGTGGAAAGAATATAACACAACCCAACATTATCCCACTTGTTGTTTTCTTTCCACAGGGGGCCAAAAGGGAGCTTAGTCATTTTTCCAACCCTCCAATGCCCATTGTCTCTCTACACCAAGAGAACTTCTCAAAGCTCATATATTTTGTCAGTGCATCTGCAGTATTCTTCAAAGTGTCCACCTTTACCAACAACACCTTTTTGTCTTCTATCATATCCCTCACAAAGTGATACTGAACATCAATGTGCTTTGTCTTTGAATGATATTTGGGGTTCTTTGCCAAGAAAATTTCACTTTGGCTATCATAGTCTATCCTTATAGCTCCCTGTACTAACCCCATACTTGAACACAATATCTGCAAGCAAACTACTTCCTTGCTTGCATGAGTGGCTACCATGTATTATGCCTCTATAGTTGATAATACCACTAAAGATTGTTTCTTACTCATCCAACTGACTGCACCTCCAAATAGGTTAAACACATACCCACTTGTAGATCTTCTCTAATCTAGATCTCCAGCACAGTCTGCATCAACAAAGCCAAAATATCCAACATTTTATCCAATCATAGTCTTCCTTGGTAGCACAAACCATAATCACTAGTGCCACGCAAATAGCTGAAAACCCACTTCACTGCTGTCCAGTGCTCCTTCGCTAGTTTTGACATAGAGCTGCTCAATACTCCTACCGCATGTGTAATATCTGGTCTAGTACAAACCATTGCATACATTAGGCTAGCGACTGCACTTGCATATGGAACACGAGACATGTCCTCTTCCTCTTCTTGTGTCTTGGGACACTGTTTAGCAGATAACCTCACACCTATAGGAATAGGAACCTTCACTGGTTTACTATCCTACATATTAAACCTCTGGAGTATTGTCTCGACATACTTCCTCTGGTTTAGTCAGAGCTTCCTCTTTTCCTGATCTCTTTTAATTTCGATGCCCAAAATATAGTTTGCAGCACCAAGAATTTTCATGGCAAATTTGGAGGACAAATTGGTCTTCAAATCCTAGATAATTTCTTTGTCATTTCCAACGAGCAACATATCATCCATATACAAGACCAGATATATAACATGGTTACCAATTAATTTAAAATACACACAATGATTTGCTTTGCTTCTCGTAAAGCCAAGTCCATGTATAATTGTATCAAATTTCTGATACCACATCCTTGGTGATTGTTTTAACCCATACAAAGACTTCTTTAACTTCATACCAGTTCTTTCTTACCCTTCACCACAAAGCCTTTAGGTTGCTTCATGTGTATTTCCTCTTCTAGATCCCCGTGAATAAATGTTGTATTCACTTCCATCTGTTCTACCTCAAAATAAAAAGTAGCAGCAACAGGTAAAAGTAATCTAATAGAAGTTACCTTGGCAACAGGAGAAAAAATACCACCAAAATGAAATACCATCACATGGGAATAACTTTTTGCTACCAACCGAGCTCTGTATTTCTCCACCTTTCCTTCTGCATTTGTCTTCTTCTTGAGCACCCATTTGCTGCCAATGGGTTTCCTTCCAGCCAGTAACTCCACCAGATCCCAAGCCTCATTTTTGTGCAAAGATGCCATTTCATCAACCATGGCCTCTTTCCAGAGTTTGTCATCCTCTGAATCTACTACTTCCTTCACATTTCTGGGATCATTGTCAGTAATAGATAAAGGAAAATTTGAACAGAAAGTAGATGGACTATACCTTTCTGGTTGCCTTCTTTCTCGAACTGATCTTCTCACACCCGGAGTTTGTGGCTCTTCATATTTTGATTCCTCCTCTGCTGTAGAGTCTGATTCTTCCTCCTTTAGCTCAAACTCTATCTTCTCAAGTTCCTTTGGTTGGACTTCTTGTTTAATACCATCTTTTACCTCTCTGAACACCACATCTCGGCTGTACACAACCTTCCGTGTGACTGGGTTCCAAAGCTTATAACCCTTTAAACCATCCTTATACCCAATAAAGATGCACTTTTCAGATTTACTATCCAACTTGGTTTGTTTCTCCTTTCGAACATGTACATATGCATCACATCCAAATACCCTCAGATTTGAAAGAGAGGGCTTGTTACTAGTTCATACCTCTTGTGGAGTCTTATCCTCCAATGCTAATGAAGGTGATCTGTTGACCAGGTAACATGTTGTCTCCACCATCTCTGGCTAGAATTCCTGTCCTAACCCAGCACCATTGAGCATTCTTCTTGCCCATTTGATCAACGTCTTGTTCATTCTTTCTGCAACTCCATTTTGCTAAGGTGTATATGGATTAGTCTTCTACCATGCTATACCACACTTCTTACAAAATTATTCAAATTCCTTATTGCAAAACTCTCCACCATTATCTGTCCTCAACACCTTTATCTTCTTCTCTGTCTAGTTTTCCACAAGAGCCTTAAATTCTTTAAACTTGTCAAAGGCTTCAAATTTCTTCTTAAGGAAATATATCCATGTATTCCTTGAGAAGTCATCTATAAATGATACATAGTACATAGACTTACCCAGTGATGGAACCTTCACAGGTCCAAACACATCACTGTGCACAAGTTCTAATATTTGTTTCACCCTCTTACTACCAGAGGGGAAACTCACCTCATTCTGCTTCCCATATACATAATTTTCACAAAAATCAAAATCTAGAGAGCTATTACCCATACCTTTACCATGAAGTATTCGAAGGCCCTTCTCTCCAATATGTCCAAGCCTTTGATGCCACAACATGGTCTTCTCTCCAAAGACCACTAGATTTTTTGCTCCACTTTCAGGAACCACAGAACCGTTGCACCCATCAATAATAGTACTACCTTGCAGCTTGTACAGAGTTCCAATTTAAACTCTTTGCATCAATACCAGTGCTCACCGAACTGTTTTCTAGGTATCCTTCTTGAACACTGCTTTTACACCTGCATCATCCAGCTTGCTTAGAGAAATCGGATTTCCGGCCAATGCAGGAATATGCAGAACACCCGGAAGTGTTCTAACCCTTCCACCTTGCAACTTCAACTTTACTTTTCCACAACCAATGATTCTAGCCTTCCTATAATCCCCTAAGAAGACATCACCACCATCATATTTCTCATACTCGCAGAACCACTCTCTATGGAGAGTAAAGTGAAAGGATGCACCTAAGTCAATCAACCATGCCTCATGATCTACATGCATTCTTGAAGAAGCCAAGTACACATCCCCACCTTCATCTGAGGTTGTTTTCGCCTCTGCAGAAGGAGCATCATCAGATCTTTTTCCTTTATCAGGAACTTTAGGTTTACAACCCCTCTTGTAGTGCCCTTAATTTCCGCATTTCCAACACAACTCCTATACACGTTTTCCTGGAGATTTAGATCTCCCACTCAATGACTTATTTTGTTTTTGTTCTGGGACCGTCCTTGTATAGACAAGGCATCACCATCCTGGATCTCCATATTTTCTGTCCCATCTCCTCCGTCAGCAAGGATGAGACTATTTCATCAAACTACAAGGCAATTGCATTGCTACCTATTGCAGTAACTAGACTATCCCATGAATCTGGTAGAGAACACAACAAACTGATGTGCTTATCTTCATCTGAAATTTTAATATCAACAGATGCTAACTGACTTACCACAGTATTAAATTCATTCAAATGCTCTATCACCTAGTCTCCATCTTTCATCCTCAGGTTATATAGCTTTTTCGTAGGAACAGTTTATTCACCAGAGACGTAGATTGGTACAAAGTCCCTAACTTGTCCCACAAAGCCTTCACCGTGCTTCCCCTGATACATTCAGCAATACTAAATATGAGACACACAAACGTATTGTGCTCTTTGCCTTCTGATCCAACTTCTTCCATTCTTCATCAGACACTCTCGTTGGTTTAGTACCCAGATCTACCATGATCCACTTATCTTTATCCACCAATAGATCCTCCATCTTGAGTTTCCACAACTCAAAACTCTGACCACTAAATTTCTCAATATTTATCTCTCCACTACTCACCATCGTCTTTCACCACCAAAATCGATCTTGTAGATCTCCCACTTAACAAGGTCTACCACAGGCCCGAGCGAGACCCCTTAGCAACAAAGGCGTCCCCTAGAAGCCAAAACTGCTATGATACCAAATGTAGGTTTTAACCCTGTATAGAAATTACCTGCATATGAATTCTAAAACACAAAAAATAAAAAATGCAAGACCATAACAAATAAAACACATATACACAGAGATTTTCCCCTAAATCCCAAAACCGGGACTACCAGCTTGATTTTTCATTATGTTCGTTTCAATGTTATAATACATATTTATACATGTCGAAGCATCCAATACCATGGACCAAAAACCATCACGTCCAAAAAACATGTGCAAAAATCATGCCTCAAACCCCCTGTGACCCCCCACCCCTCGCTACACAATCGACGTAATGAAGGGGGGGCTCTGCCCCCCCCTCTAACCCCCTGGTTAACTATGTGGGCTAGTTTTGGAAATAATATAACACAACCCAACAACATATGGAACATGGGACATGTCGTCTTCCTCTTCTTGTGCCCTGGAACACTGTTCAATAGATAACTTTACACCTACAAGAATAGGAACCTTCACCGATTCACTATCCTGCATATTAAACCCCTACAGTATTGTATTGACATGTTGAAAATGAAAAAAGATGATGGAGCTTAGTGAAAAGAAGTCGCCTTCACTAAGTGGTCCCACAGGCTATTTTTGGCGCAAAGTCTATTTTTAGACTATGTCTATTTT
>APFE031516098.1:2709-24564 GCA_000404065.3 Pinus taeda | reverse complement strand
CTATAAAAGAGTCTTGTTGGTATGGTCAAATAGGGTCAACACTCCGTTCTTGCCCATCACTGGTCCCACATCACCTAAAATTCCATGTGTCAAACTTGTGTCAAGGTTTTCATAGTGAAAAACTCACTCTAGGTGTTTTCGTAGCGTAGACAGTGTAAAAAACTAGTGTTGCGCTACGAAATCAATGAACTAGGAGTTTTCGTAGCGCGCTACGAAACCCTTGAAGTAGCTTGTTTCAGCAGAAAAACTGTTTTTAATAGTTAACTTACAGAAGGTTTCCTGAGTGGCTGACAACTCAATTTTGAAAAATTAAAGAGGATTTTCTTCCTAATATTCCTATCTATAGAAACCTCTTTCAGTTTCTTCAAATTCATTCTTATGTGGGAGGAATTTATGGTTAACATTGCGCTACGAAACTGCTGAAAGTCAAGCTTGGTCTTCTAGTTTTAGCAGTCTTTTTCAAGATCCGTTTCTGGTAAGATGAAAACGTATTTTGGAATTATGAAGGAGGTTTCTCTTCATCATCTCTCCAGATACAATAACCTATCTCACTTTATTCATAAGTGTTTTCAGTTGGGAGATAATAAGCTTTCTTTGAAACCCAAAATTCAGAAAACGGATTTTTCCTGTTTGACACATGTTTTTCAAGGATAGATTCTAGAGAGTGGGAGAAGTATTTTAAAATACCAAGAGAGTTTTTTGTTCTATACATAATGGAATACAAAAAAATCCTTCAGTTTTGAAAAATGTGTCATGGATGAGGAGATAAAGGCTCTGTCCCACGTGCCATTTTCAGGGATCCTAAACCTAAAAATAGGGAAACATGTTCCCTAATTTCTAGGGTTTGTCTTCAGCAGTCAGATGACCACGGGGGAGGCTTCATCAAATTCGACTTCTTGAGGTTGAAATTTGTCAAAGAATGCTTTAAATTCTTATGTAAGGTTGTTGTAATCATGATAAGGAGTTACACTCCTAGTTGTGTTAGGTCACTTGCACTCCTAGTTAACAACTAGTTCTAATTAATGGTTTGTTTTATGGTTAGAATAGGTGTCACTGATGGCAAATTCGAATTATATTGATGAGGGATGATGGAATCCTAATTTTAAATGCTTTATATAGAGAAAGAGGTCGAATTAGAAAGAGGTGGGAGACTTTTTGGCTCAGCTACTGCTCTATGTGTAGACTGTGTATATTTTTAACCTAATGCAGATTTCTACTTAGACAACTCAAGATTCATGAAGAGTTCTTGTATGTTTTTGTTATGATGGCATCTTACAATACTTACATTGCAGTGGTGTTTAGTTATGATACTCAGAACTCATCAATGATGCTTTGACTTCCCTCACAGATAAACTAACTATGTTTCATTGTTTTGTATTTTCATTTCTGCACTTGAACTCTATAATGCCTTGACTTCCATGCTAGGTAGAATGCTTTGGCTTCACTACTCAGGATTCAAAGAGTGTTTTTAATGTCATATTGTCTCATGGATTTCCTCTTTCACTTACTTGCAGTGGCATGAATACATGTTACTTAGAGCGCATCAATCATGCTCTAACTTCCTTCATGTATTTATAAACTGTGTTTCCTTGCATTGTATCTTTGTTTTGTTGATGCATAAAAACTCTCTATGCCCTGACTTCATGTTAAGCTGATCTTGATGTGGTACTGAAACATACTTTGACTCCATAGCCCAATGGTATCCATCCTTCATCTTTCAACCTATAAACATATACAATTACAAACCATAGAGTTAGCCATCTATTCATATCTTTAATCTAAACCATTAACCCTTTGAGAGAGCCCTCTTAGGATGAGGAGGCTAAGCCTTAGCTAAAAGATTGGTTTGAAATAGTTACACCGAGATAGTCTGATCAACAACCTATCAGGGTCCTATTTTGGTGATAACATTTTGGTGCGTCTGCCGGGAGCCTGAAGTCTATTCATTCTCGAAATTAAGAGGCTAAACTTCTAAAGGTAGCAGGAGCTCAGACATATTTTGAGGCCTAAAAACTTACCTTGTGACTCCACACATCGAATAAAAAATTGGAAGGTGGACTCCACTGCTAGAAGATCAGTAGCTTGGATGAAGTTTCAAGATGAGTCCACTGCAAAGAATTGAATGCCAAGGTATGCTCCTATGAATCGGTCTCATATCCCTAGTTTTCCAAATCCTATGCCAAAGGTTGATTGGTTAGAGGATCTTCTGATATTCAAAGATGAAAATAAAGACAACGCTGCTCTTTATTTGGTTATGTTTCATATGCATGTACGCAATCTTAAGGTTCAGTTTCCTGAAGATTGTCTCGTTAGGATGTTTATGACCACTTTAGAAGGAAATGCATGGTCTTGGTATAAAAGTTTGGAAAATGGTTCAATATATTCGCTTGCTAATTTTCATGATGAATTCTATGAGATGTATAAAGAATGTCATGCTTCCTTATTGCTGCTCAAAGATTGCTGTAAACATTCTTTAAGTCTTATTCAGTATTTGGAGGATTGTTATGATGATGGTGAATTTATGGATGAAGAAATTTAAGAGGCTCTTCATAACAATACATTTCAACAACAAAAAGAAAGTATAACATCCCATGAAATGCAGCATGAAGATCAGTAGGGGTTTACTTATGAAAATCATATTACATCCTCTGAGATTGATGTAGAGATGCAACAGACTTGTTAGTCTTTGGATCATTATCAAGATGAACATGATTACAAACACCAAGAAGAAATGCTGGAAGAAATTTTTTATGACCCTCAGGCAGAGGAAAAGGTTGTTCATTTTTGTGATCCCTTGCAGCAACTTACACCAAATAATGATGATAATAATGAGGAAAATTACATTGTTTGTTGGAATCATTCAGAAAAGCAGTTGGATAGCTTGTCAAATAAATGTTGTGTAGTTGAGGATCGGTTGTTTGAAGATATAGAATGTTATGGGAATCATCAAACTAACCATGTGTTTTTTGACCCTATAGCTGACTACCTGGAAAAGATTTACTGTTCAAGCTTCCAGTTATATTTTCTTCTTGAAGAACAGTTACACCTCATGCTGCCTTGGTTATTTCAGTATCTTGCTTATTTTTGCTTCAAGCACAGTCAAAAGATTCAAGTGTCAGATTAGATCGACGACTAGCTTCATTGGAAGTTTCATGTTCCTTGAGCTACAAGTGGAGATTGAAGCTGATAGGGTAGGTAGGAATGTGAAAATAAGCTCAAGGTAGGTTGATTGAGCATCTGTTTCAGTAGGTGTAGTTTGAATTCTTCTTTTAGAAATCAGTAAAGGCTTGAGGAGCAGATTGGGCAAAAGTTCAGAGTTTTATTCTAGAGGATGGATAGTGGCAATAGAGCTACAAGTTCTTACTATACCACAAGGGCACACTATCCCTAGTGGAGCCACCCTATTTGACCATACCAACAAAACTCTTTTATAGATCTTAGACACGAAAATAGCCATGTAAAGACTAGACCAAGACTAACATGAATCCTTTGGAATCAAACTGATGTCAAAACACATGGTGAGGCTTTTAGGACATGGAATGAGGCTATGAAACTTTTTGGAAAAGAGAATGACACTTGTTGAGATGAGATGAATCAAAACCTATAAGACTATGAGTAGAAACAAGGAAAACTTTCCAAAGCTTGGAAACAAAAATTTTAGGGTGATAACAGAATACATCAGTTAACTCACTACATGGACAGTTTAGTGGAGACAAGTGTTAGAGGTTAGTGAAAGGGCAAGACAGCTGTCAGTTGTGACTATAGTTGTGCATGAGATTTTTACAATCAATGGATTAAGTATTTCCAATGAGGATTGTGTGGTATAGGCAAAGGGAATACAAATTTGGAGCTGATTCCTCATTCCATTCTCAACAGTTATTGCGTAGTGGAGGCAGGCAAGCAGCGGAGGAGATTTGAGCCAGTGACTTGATTCAGATCTGAGCTAGTTTGTGTGTAACAGGTGGAGATAGTACTGAGTACCTGTGAGGAGTATTTTACTATGTATTGTTACATGTTCTCAATCAATATAATATACAGATAGTTGGGGGTTTTCAGCTGTATGCTTTCCCTGGTACATACTGTGTTGATATGTGTGATTGATGCTTCAATGTGCACATGCGATTGTTTCTTAATTACGAAAAATTGATGATCAACGTAGAGGAGGTTATGTATTATTAATGATTCCGCAAATAGTGTATAATCAAGATAATCTCTGTGAATAAGTGTTATATTATTCAAAATTTCTACATGGTGTCAGAGCTGGTTGATTTGTAGAAAAAAGTTCTACATGATATCAAAGCGAGGATTGATCATCATATCTATTATTTAGAAAGTGTTACATTTTATTTCTTCAGGCAGAGTCTGTAATCGGGCTTGGTAGCCTCTAGATTCATCCTTCTTTTGGAAGGTGAGATATTTGGTAAATTCCCATACAGTCGATCTATGTATGAGAAATACTTTGTTCTCACGAATTTTAGATCGGAAGTGGTTGAGTTTTGAGCTGGTGGAATGGCGCTCAACAATAAACTCAGAAACATCTAAGTGTGAGAATGGAGACAATATGCCCCAGTATCTCATGAAGTTTACCCAATGCCGGGATGAGATGGGAAGTGTAGGGGTGACTGTCGATGATGAGGACTTGGTGAGCTTGGCTCTCCTTGGTCTTCCTAAGAGTTGGCATTCCTATCAGGACTCTGTCAATGGTTGGGAGAAGTTGCTAGGATGGGAGAGACTTTGGTCAGATCTTGCGCAAGAGGAGATCAGGCGGAATACCACGGAAGAAGTCCAAGGAGGGATCCGGGGAAGGATCTAAAGGTGAGGCACTTGCTTCACAGTTTGAGTTGGATTTCACACTCTTCACATGCATGGTTTCATCCATGGTGGGAAGTGGTTGGTTTCTTGATAGTGGAGCTTATTTCCACATGACTGGTGATAAGAGTTTGTTCAGTACTTTGGAGGAGAAAGATCTCTAGATACTCATAGCAATGGGTAATGATTAGAAGTACAGTGTCTCAGGTGTAGGCACGATTATTTTTCAGAGGGAGCATGGATCTCACTTTACCTTGACCGATGTCAAGTATGTACTAGGACTAAAGAGAAACTTGGTATCGATCGCGATGCTAGAAGATAGAGGCTATGATGTAGTCTTTAGTAAGGGAAAGGTTTTCCTTAGACACATCATCACTAGACAAGTGAAGCAGATTGGTTCACGGGTCAAGAACTTGTATGCTCTTGAGGTTCAAGATGCATGCAAAGCCTTGAGTAGCAAGGCAACTGATAGAGACTTGGTGGTTGAGAGGGAGGGTATATTACCTCTCAACATGCAGATCCAGAAGAAGTCTCAGACAATTGTGGAGGAGCCACGATTGGTGCAACAACTTCAGGAGGTTGTGGAGTAGCTACAATAGGGGAAGCTGAGTGGAGATCGAGTAGAGACATCTACTCATGCAGAGACCTCTAGTAGGGGAAACTTCAAGCCAGGTGGGCTGAGGGATTACATGCAGCCATGCCTCTAGGTAGGAGGTGGGGTGATATAGAGTGATCATCACAAGGAGGAGGGGCAGGATCCTTGAGGTACCCAACCTCTTGGATGAGACCTTGCTACAGGAGCCCCGATGTGGAGTAGTAGGAACTGACTACTTGGGTAGAGATAGATGTAGATGGAGTGGCAGAGTGAGCGACAGTGCAGGGAATCCTAGGACAATGCATAGCTAGCAGGCTGCAGCAATGCGAGAGGCACAAGTGTTTTGCATAGTGCTAGGTGGCACAGAGATGTGTGCAATGGTGTGAGATGCATGGAGATGTTGCATTAGCACAGATGTCAGAGAGGGAGCACTTGTCAGCAGCAGGTAGAGCTTCAACATCAAAGTATGTTCCTAGCCCAACAAAGGGGTCAGTTGGGAGTGTTTTGTTCCAAGTGTTGTTGGAGCAAGTGGACCGGGTAGATGTGTTGCATGCAGAACATTCCAGAGTTACAGGATAGGGGTTCCAGATAATCCATATATTGTTGAGAGGGAGTGTTGAAAATGCAACAAGATGATGGAGCTTAGTGAAAAGAAGTCACCTTCACTAAGTGGTCCCGTAGGCTATTTTTGGTGCAAAGTCTATTTTTTAGACTATGTCTATTTTTAGACATATGGATCATGGTCTATGAGTTGCAGGATGCTATTTGTGGATGATTGGTAATGTTGGTAAAAATATATGGAATTATATTTTTAGACATATGGGCAGAGTCTATTTTTAGACTACCCGTCTAAATATAGAACAATCGAATATTATTAGCTCTTAATAATATTTGGACTATAAACATTATCTTATCCTCTTGCAGCAGTTCAGTTCGAGCTATGGATGTGGCACATGCAACTGCCAGAAGGAAATACGCTTTTCTTATGGGTTATTTGAGCTATTGCATGAAGGACTTTAGTTAGAACTCAAGTGATTGAGTTTGGTGGAGTTGATCGAGGAGTTGATGGAGTTGTGTTCAGTTTGACTTAGTTGAACTAGTTGTAGTTAGTCTAGCTGACAAATAGACAAATCATGAGTGGTGTGAATTAATTATTAATTAATTCGCTAATTATTAACTCATAAATCAACTAAAGAATACATCAGTTAACTCAGTGCATGGACAACTCAATGGAGACAAGTGTTAGAGGTGAGTGAAAGGGCAAGATAGCTGTCAGTTGTGACTATAGTTGTGCATGATATTTTCACAATCAATGGATTGAGTATTCCCAATGATGATTGCATGGTATAGGCAAAGGGAATACGAATTTGGAGCTGATTCTTCATTCCATTCTCAACAGGTATTGCGCAGTGGAGGTAGGCAAGCAGCAGAGGAGATTTGAGTTAGTGACTTGATTCAGATCTGAGCTAGGTTGTGTGTAACAGGTGGAGATAGTACTGAGTAATTGTGAGGAGTATTTTACCATGTATTGTTACATGTTCTCAATCAATATAATATATAGATAGTTGGGGGTTTTCAGATGTATGCTTTCCCTGGTACATACTGTGTTGATATGTGTGATTGATGCTTCAATGTGCGCATGCAATTGTTTCTTAATTCCGCAAAATTGATGATCAAGGTAGAGGAGGTTATGTATTATGCATGATTCCACAAATAGTGTATAATAAGGAGAATCTCTATGAATAAGTGTTATATTATTCAAAATTTCTACACGACATACTTCCTCCGGTATAACAAGAGCTTCCTCTTTTCCCGATCTTGTTTAATTTCCATGCCTAAAATATAGTTTTCAGCACCAAGATCTTTCATGTCGAATTTGGAGGACAATTGGGTCTTCAAATCTTGCATAATCTCTTTGTCATTTCCAACCAGCAACATATCATCCACATACAAGATGAGATAAATAACACAGCCACCAATTAATTTAAAATACATACAATGATCTTCTTTGCTTCTAGTGAAGCCAAGTCCCCATATAAATGTATCAAATTTTTTATAAGACATCCCTAGTGACTATTTTAACCCATACAAAGACTTATTTAACTTGCATACTAGCTCTTTCATGCCCTTCACCACAAAGCCTTCAGGTTTCTTCATGTAGATCTCTTCTTCAAAATCCCCATGAAGAAATGTTGTCTTCACATCGATCTTTTCTACCTCAAAATAAAAAGAAACAACAATAGATAAAATTAATATAATATAAGCTACCTTTGCAACAAGCAAAAAAATATCACCAAAAGCAATTCCCGACACCTGGGAATAACCTTTTGATACCAACCCATATTTGTATTTCGCTACCTATCCTTGTCCATTCATATTATTCTTAAACACCCATTTGGTATTAATGGATTTCCTTCTAGCCGACAACTCCACCAGGTCCCAAGCATTATTTTTGTTCAAAGATGCCATTTCATCAACCATGGCCTCTTTACAAATTTTTCTATCCTCTGAATCTACTACTTCCCTTAGAGTTCTAGGGTTATCGCTAGTAATAGATAAAGAAAAATTTGAACAGAAATCATATGGAATATACCTTTTTGATTTCCTTCTTTCTCAAATTGATCTTCTCATAGCTGGAGTTTGAGGCTCTTCATTTCTGATTCCTCTTCTGCTATAGAGTTGGATTCTTCCTCCTTCATCTCAAACTCTATCTTCTAAGGTTTGCTTTTTAGGACTTCATGTTTAACAACATATTTCACCTCTCTAAACACCACATCTTGGCTATACACAAACTTCTTTGTTTATGGGTTCCAAAGCTTATAACATTTGAAACTATCCTTATACCCAATAAAGATGTACTTTTCAGATTTACTATCCAAATTTGTTCTTTTCTCCTTTGGAACATGTAAATATGCATCACATTCAAATACCATCAGACGTGAAAGAGAAGGTTTCTTACTAGTCCATACCTCTTGCTGAGTCTTATCTTCCAATGTTGATGAACGTGATCTGTTGACCAGGTAACATGCAGTCTCCACCACATCTATACAAAATTCCTATAACCTAACACCATTGAGCATGCTTCTTACCCTTTCCATCAATGTCTTGTTCATTCTTTCTACAAATCCACTTTTGTCAGGTGTGTATGGAGTATTCTTCTCACGTGCTATACCGCACTTCTTATAGAACTCTTCAAATTCCTTTTTGCAAAACTCTCCACCGTTAGCTTTCATCAACACCTTTATCTTCTTCTTTTTCTGGTTTTCCATGAGAGCCTTAAATTCTTTAAACTTGTCAAAGACTTTAGATTTCTTCATGAGGAAATATATCCATGTATTCCTTGAGAATTCATCTATAAATGATACATAGTATAGATATTTTTCCTGTGATGGAATCGACACAGGTCTAAACACATCACTGTGCACAAGCTCTAAGATCTATTTCTCCCTCTTACCACCAGAGGGGAAACCCACCCAATTCTGCTTCCCATATACACAATTTTCATAGAAATAAAAATCCAAAGAGAAATTAGACATACCTTATACCATACCATTACCATGAAGTATTTGAAGGCCCTTCTTTCCAAGATGTCAAAGCCTTTGATGCCATAGCATGGTCTTTTCTTGAGAGATCACTATATTTTCTTCTCCAATTTAGGAACCATATAACTATTGCATCCATCAATAATAGTGCTACCCTGAAAGTTGTAAAAATTTCCAGTCTAAACTCCTTGCATCAATACCAATGCACCTCAAACCATCTTGTAGGTATCCTTCTCGAACACATCTTTTACACCTGCATCATCCAACTTGGTTAAAAAAATTAAATTTTTTGCCAATGAAAGAATATGCAGAACACCCGAAAGTGTTCTAATCCTCCAACCTTGCAACTTCAACTTGACTTTTCCATGACCGATGATTCTAACCTTCCCATCATCCACTAAGAAGCCATCACCACCATCATATTTCTCATACTCGTAGACCCACTCTCTATGGGGAGTGATGTGAAAGGATGCATCTGAGTCAATCAACCATGCCTCGTGTACTTGAAGAAGAATCCAAGTACACATCCCCACCTTCATATGAAGTGGTTTTGGCCTCTACAGAAGGAGCATCGCCAAATCCCTTTCCTTTCTCAGGAGATTTAGATTTACAGTCCCTTTTGAAGTGCCATTCCTTTCCACATTTCCAGCACACCTTTACGGGTTTTTCCTGGAGATTTAGATCTCCCTCTAGATTTAAATATCCCACTTGAGGACTTGTTTTTGTTTCTATTATAGGACTGTCCTTGTATAGACAAGGCATCACCATTCTGGCCCTCCATATTTTGCCATCTCATCTCCTTTGATAGCAAGGATGTTACTATTTCATCAAACCACAAGGTAGTTGCATTTCTACATATTACAACAACCAGAGTATCCGACGATTCTGTTAGAGAACACAACAAACTGATGCACTTATCTTCATTTGAAATTTTAATATCAACATATAGTAACTTGCTTACCATAGTATTAAATGCATTCAGATGATCTGTCACCGAGTCTCCATATTTCATCCTCAGGTTATACATCTTTATCCATAGGAATAGTTTATTCACAAGAGACTTCAATTCGTACAGATTCCCTAACCTATCCCAAAAATCCATCATTGAAGCTTCCCCTCATACATTCAACAATACTGAATCTGAGACACAAAATCGTATTGTGCTCTTTTCTTTCCGATACAACTTCACCAATCTTTAGTTCTTGTTGGTTTAGTACCTGGATCTACCATGATCAACTAATCTTTATCCACCAGAAAATCCTACATCTTGAGTTCCATAGCTCAAAACTCCAACCATTAAATTTCTTAATCTCTATCTTTCCACTTCTCGCCATCTTCTTTCACCACAAGAATCGATCCCGCAGATCTCCCACTGAACAGGGTCTACCAGAGGCCCAAGAAAAAACCCCTCAGTAGCAAAGGAATCCCCTTGAAGCCAAAACATCTTTGATACCAAATGTAGGTTTTTACCCTTTAAAAAAATTACCTACATACGAATTCTAAGAAAAAAAATAAACAATGGCAAGAGCATAAAACATAACATATATATACACAAAGATTTTCCCCTAGATCCCAAAATCAGGACTACCAGAATGATTTTTCATTATGTTCCTTTCAATGTTACAATACACACACACACATATATATATATATATATATATATATATATATATATATATATATATATAATATATATATATATATATAATATATATATATATATATATGCTGAATAATCCATAACCCCTAATCAATTAACCCTAGATTTTAACATAACCATAGTTCCCTTTAACTCAGAAGTGATTTAAGATGGTTTAGGTTCATAAGCTTCTCGCACCACCACCTACTGCACAATAGCTCGAAGTTTTAAATCATCCATTCCCTGCACAACTGCAACAAAAAATGTTTTCCCATGCTCCTCCACCTTTGCAAGTTAGTAGTGAGGGGCCCTCCTTTAATCCTACTCCTCATATGCCCATGCTTATGTTCCAAGGAAACATCAATATAACCACACAAGCTAAGTCATATGATACTCCTAAGTTGAGTTCTTCTTCTAAGGACTCATCTAACTTGAATACTTCCACTGGAACTCTCACGTTAGATAAGCATATATGGAGCCAGTTTATCGCCCACCTAAGGGTGTTGTTTTCAAGACTACACGCAACCCCTCTACTGGGCCTGCCCAACATTACAATATTACTAAGGACTTAGCCGAAGCTCCTTCTGCAATGTTCGCTTTGGATTTTTTCTAAATTCGTCCTCAGCAATAAGATTTTTTTTCCACGACCAAAGACATGAACCCCTCATACTAAAATATTATCACCTTTAATTTTGATAAGGCTACAATTTCAATTTCCCACCGAAAAAAATTTCATATTATTGTGTATGGCTTTCAGAGGGATGTGCATCACACTTTGGTGGATGAAGGCTCCAACACTTATTTTATGCCAGCATCATGTTGGAAAGCTCTTGGATCTCCGACGCTCACTAGGTCTATTACCACACTTTCCAAATTTGACGGGAACCATTTAGTACCTAAAGGGGCGCTTCCAAAGTTTTCCATTGATTCAGGGGGATAAATGCCTACGTCGATGTTTCTTGAGACTATAACCCAATCCTTGGTGTTAGTTTATTCTGTGCCATGAACATGGTTGTATCATCCCTCTTCTAACTCATTTGATTTTCTCATGAAGGTAATATTGTTACCATTGACCAACTAAACTATTTTGTAACATTCAATCAAGTTACTGGTATGGGAAATTTGATCCCACTTGTTAGAAATCACCCCAGGCAATATGAGAGTGTTGTTGTGGGCTTATTCAAAAGCTCATCACTTATTAGTATCTTTCCTCAATTACTACCACCCAACATTCCTTCTTCCTCTTCTAAAGATCCTATGCATATGATCTCTTCTGACACCTATGGACCCCATAGACCTCTTGATCCTTGGTGATGTCTCCTAATCTATGGAAGATGATCAAGCTTGTTACCATCCTCTATCACCTTTAGTGGAAGATATTTCCTCTTCGGTAGTCTCATCAATACATCCTGACACTGGTCGAAAACTCCATCCTAATATGGAATATGACCAAGATCCTTTACCCCCACAGGCCATCACTCTACCTATTCCACGTGACTCCCTTGATGATGAGTCTTCTTCAAAAGTCATATTGGAGGTCATGGATTCACCTATTGATCATCTTAGGGAGATTATGCCTCTTCATGCCTCTAGCCTTCCTAACTTGGAAAGGGTAGTGATTGACAAACAAAACCTAGAATCGACCCAAGGGGAATATCCTTGACCCTCCTTGGATGTGCCACCCTTGGATTATGTAAATTCTTGGGTTTCTAATGCTAAACTTGCCAATGAATTTTCAAAATCCTCTCCACCTATTGATGAGTGCTTTATACCCCTTCTATGTGTTGATATTCCTTGTCAAGGAACTCCACTAGCTCATGAGACCACTCACCTTATATGTCCTCGAGTCATTCCTAATAATGCTATGGTTTTACATGTTTCTTGGTATCATCAACCTTTAGAAATCAGGCATTTCAGATTTCTATGGCATGGTACGATCATTGTACATGATATGGTACCTCCACTCTTCCATGAGTTCATGTATGGAAAAACTTGTCCTGTGCCAGGTAGTAGGCACACTTTTACATGACCTATTAGACTGAGTTGTGCTTGTACATATTGTACATAAGAGTGTGCATGACATAAGTATTTTTCATGCCTTATTTATGCCAAATATCCAAAAAAAATAAAAATATGAAAAAATCAAATGAAATATATGGTTTCATTTTTACCTCATCCATGTTTGTCTCTTTCATTATTTAACCATCAATATATCCTTTCTGGATGGTTTTCATAGGATGGGGTGGAATTTCTATTGCGGTCTCCATTAGAACTTAGGTGTGTTTCTCTTGAACCTAACGTATAGGGGTAGGTCATCTATCACCGTCACCGATGCATTATTGACCATCATTGCCATCATTGTGCCCTATGTCTAACCCTATCAAGTTGCAAAATTACCCACTCTTTTCTATGCACACAATAGCCTAGTAGTAGAGCTTACCAATATCTGGATGCGTTAGTTTAACACCTTTCTCCATATTGGTGTCCATGTAGTCATTTTTGCTCCTTTTTAGAATCCCTCCTTTTGACCCACCATGTCCTAGAATTTGAGCATCATTTCCTCTTCTTTATCATATTTTTTGTCTTACCCCAAGAGGATTCCACACTTTATCCCTTGTGATTGTGAATTTTTATCTACCTATTTTTGAACGATGAGCCTTGGTTTCTTCATTCCATCATCATCATCTATTTGGCATGCCATTCACTTTCTCTTGGTGTTTTACCCTTTCTTGGAGGAACCACTATGATGAGTGGTATTATTAGTTAATTTCTTTACCATTTCATGTTTTTAGAAGTTCCACCATGACCGAAACTAGTTGATACCCTTTATACCACTCATTCCTCTAGGAGGATTTTATTTTAAGCTCTTCTCAGACTCCTTAATTTAAAAAATAGTGCAGAGTGAAATTGTATCCTTCACGATAGTTAAAGTAATTGAAGGGACATCTATTCAATATAAATTTAAACCTTTTCCAAAGTAAATAGACAAGTTAGAAAAAATGAATACTCTAGTTTATTATGGCTAGAATGTTGTCCCTTGTATTGTTTTATTTCCTTTTCAAGCTTGGAGAACTAAATTTGCAAAAAAGGAACCTATTGAGCATACTTGTCTTCTCTTTCATGCTCATTAAACCTTGAAGGAGACTAAAAGGGGAAATGGGAATAGAAAATTAATGTTTGTCATCATCAAAATGGCAAGGTCCTTCATGTCACCCTTGAACATGGTACCTGTCTACATTATTATCTCATATTTGGGTTATAGCTTGCCTAGAAGTTGTACTATACATATGAGTTTGTATAATCCTCTTACTGGTTACTCTTCCAGTCATATGGAGTATGCTTCAATGCCTCCCACATCATTACATGATATCATGTAGTTCTCATTAGTCATGCTTTCAAGTCACTTTTGTGTTGTGCCGATATGTGTTTAAGGGAAGCCTTAACTTGTGTCGGCCATCTATAGATGTTTGTTGACATTTTTGAGCTGGCCATCTCTGTGTCAGTTGTATTTCATCAACTCATCACTTCATCCATACACTACATCATCTTGATCTATTCTATGTCAATTGATGGGGGATACATTAATGCCCTCCTTTGATGGATCTTCTCCTGTCTACTTCAGCTCATTATCTGGGAGCTTGAAATAGGAACTAGTAGTACCTTGGATCTTTTCGACCTCAGTGCCTGGACTTTTCATGATCAAAAATTGGTTTACATAATTCGCACCTAATCAGTTGATTTCATTGGTGTTCAACATCAACTCATCTATTCACACTTAGGGGATAGTCTTGGGTACCTTGGTGTCCATCTTCCTCATTGGTGAATTCGCTCACATTTGTTACTAGTTTACCTCATTCACTCGTAATCATATGGTTTTATCAAGACATATACTCACATGTTGTAGATTCATACCATCAGGGTTATGTCAAAGACCCTGGGTTAGGTACATCTCACTCTTATATCGCACCCTTCCCAAGCTAGGTTGGATTTATGTATCATTTTGTACCTTGAGGTATAGTCTGGGCACTTCCTCTCTACCATTATCCATATTCCTCCTCATGTATATTATGACATAGATCCACATTGTATTTATTAGTGGCTATTCTCTATTTGATGAGTCACATGGATCCACTGTGTATTATTCATGGCTATGTTTAGAATTTCATGTCATGGATCCATAATGTATGTTTCAGCGGCCATGTTTAGTATCTCTTTATGGCTGAGCATGGGTGTTCTCACTCGGGGATGTTATCAACACAAATGATACTTCAACATTTGGTATCTTCCAATATATGTTCTTAGATTTGTCTCCTCCCTCCTATTTTAGTCTCTAAACTTTATTATAATACAGTTCAACCATTAGTTACTCTTGTGACCTCATACATTAGCTGAAATATGTTATCATCCTATTTCTCTCCCTATGGTTAGTCCATTTGTGTTACTACATTCTTGAACTATTTCCTTGGCCTCTGACCACTCCTTTCTTAGTGTTATCCGATAACCGCATGCAAGGAAGCTTATGAGTGTGGTTGCAAGGTTATAAATGCTCACATAACCCATATTCCCTATGGATATGATCAAATTTCGACAATTTAGTCAATGTGGTTGCGAAACATATTCTAGATGCTTATGGTTTCGAGGAGGTCAATTCGAATCATCACCTTATTTCCTCTATTCAAGCTAGATAGGACACATTATTGAGAAGCTTCTTTAACTTCTGTTTGTCCTAGGTGTCTACATTCATCCTCCTCAGAGCCTTATGCTTCTGATTTATACTAGGATATGTTAGAGGGTTAGGGTAGTAATAATATGAGAGTTATATTAAAGAGATGTAGTTATAGAGAGTCATATGTTTTTTCTAGTGGTTTAGTTATGAGCAGTGCATGTTTCCTTGAGTCCTTATTCATTATAGTGGGTAGGCTCTACTAGAATTAGGAGAGGAAAACCAAAGCTGAAGGTATTGATGTACATTTAATTTATGTTTAGCTAAGATTCATGTTCCATTATTTTACATTCATGTTTGTAGCAATTTATATTCACATGTTTCTTGATGTTTTGAGCTAACGATCATCTGTGGAAGACTAATTTTTGTCTCTTTTTATTTGTGTTTGTGTGTGGGCTTTGGATCAATAGTGGAAGAGAGAGATCTCCAGATTGGAGAAAGAGAATTTTGCATCAAGCATAAAACCCTTCAACAAGCTACAAGGAGGTTGAGTATAAGCTTAAAACCTATAGCAATAGGAACCACATGAATGTCTACTTGCCTCACCATTTGATTGGGGGATTTTTATTGTCTTGATTTAGCCATCCTTTTTTCTTTATGGTGATCCTAATAGGGCATAGGATTATGGATCAATGGATCCTTGTCTGTAGAATTTTACCACAACTATTCATCCATGAAATAACAACACATATTGATAGCCATTGACTACATCACTTGGTGTACACAGGTTTCACCTTTTAGCACCATCAAGGATTAAGTGGTCATATAATTCTTAGAGCAATAAATAATGACCATGTTTAGAATTTTCCATCTTTGAAACTAAATTAAATTTCACTTGATAAAGGAATTATTATGAGACATTTTTCCATGTACTACATGTAAGGAAATGGATTCGCCAAATCTAGAAAAAAAAAAATTTGATCAATATTTTGAACAAACCATAGCTGATCAATAAATAAACTAGCACAATGCCCTATGGGAAAAACGAGTCACACACAAGGTATTTATAGGAAATTCCACTTTCTTTATTGTATGTGGCAAGAAGGCTATACTACCACCTAAAATGTTCCTAACTTATAGTAAGATAGCCTTAGACTCCCAAGGTCAATTTTTCTTAGTCATTCAGAGAAGTATAAACATCTTGCTTAAACTTGAAGATGAATGAAATGAGGCTCAACACAAGTTCACCACTCATCAATAAACAATTAAAATGTGGTTTGATAACATAGCCATTGGTGAGAAATATTTTCAAGTAGGAGACTTAGTGCTATATTGGGACAAAACCCATGAAGAAAGAGGTAAACACACCAAGTTCCAACCCCTATGGCCGTATCCCTACATTATTCATTAGAAAATTGGCTTACGAACATATCGTATACAAAACCTTGAGGGAGAAGTTGACTTCCTCTCACTAAATGTCCAAATTATTAAGGTATACTTTATGTAATGGAATCATATATCATTCCATATACATAAATCATTATGATTTTCTTTTGATTTTGGTAGTATTCTTTTATATCATATTTAATTTAACTTCTTCTTAGTAAATAAATAAACCTAACATTATTCTTCATGCATTCACTTTCATGAAAATATTATCTGACCAAGCTACTTCATTAGTAAGTACACTCATTAGACCATGAATCCATTTGTGAGATTAAGACATACCCACCAACATCAAAAGCATTAATTCTACAAACATATAATATCATGACTAGAACATGGGGAACACTGTGAAAAATGGTAATGATGGAAAGAATCTAATCCAATGACTGATCTAGTTGAGAAGTTTCAATTTTCCTAGAATATCTCAACCATGGCCCTCAATTTGATTTGAGGGCTTAGGCTCAAGAAGTGATGCCAAGGACACATATTAATAACAATCAAACTTTGTAGTCTCTAAAGGTATTATCCTATCTATTGTTCAAGATCCAATGATCCAATTTATAGTGAATGATCCCTCCAAAACAAAAATAAAAAGGAGAGAAAAGAGTATAATAGATGAATATCTATCAATGAAAACAAAACTTGAAGCTTAAGAATGGTTTTCTGAGTAACTCATACATACAAGCAACTTTGTCAGGGATATGGACTCTCACTGGTATTGAAGCAATGCTTGTGGCTTTTGTGACTCTGTCGGGGCTATGGATGCTTGCTAGTAGCAAGGAAACACCATAAACTAATTCCTAGATTCTTGATATTTTCATCTTATGACACACTATTGTTGTGTTAGAGATATGATTAAATTGAGAATTGTGGGGTGAATCAAAATAATGACAAATTTCAACAATTATTAACAATTTAGAGTATTCCAAACCATTCAACAATGAATCAATAAAACAACGCATAAAAAACCATATGTATATGGGAACCCATAAAGGGATAAAACCATAAAAAACATGTTATTGTAGGCTACAACCTATGGTGACATCAACTTTTCTAGATCCAACAAGAAGGAGACAAAAATCTACTGAATTTACAAGCACCCACTTGAAGGTAGAACCCTCTCCTTTACTTTTACATGCACCAACATGAAGGAGGCATCGACCTATAATATGTAGGGAGCAAACTAATTTTCCTAATAGATTCCTCTTTCATCCATTTTGAAACATAGATGCACAGGCTTTCCTTCCATGTTAAACATCAGAATTATTATATTTTTATTTTAGTTCTAACTCAATTAGATATTCAACTGCATCTAAAACATGCTTAAACTATCAACATTTCAATCAATCACATATGTAGAAACTATCTTTATTCTACATTTCTTTCCTCAAGCATGGATCTGATCACAACTTTTTAGTTCTGCTTTGGAATCTCTTTTCTGTATTTTGTTACAATAACCATTAAGGGAATTTTGAGGTCTAAAATCGGATTCCTAAGAAAAAACATAAAGTAATAGTTATGACCTTATAAAAGAAAACAAAGAAAACAATATTTTTTTGTATTTTCGACTTATCTCTTTGTCGCTTTTCTCAAATTTCAAGTGTGTACACTAGTTTGATACACAATTCAATTTCACATCCAATGAATACCTTTTTATAGCTCCAAATATCACTCTTGATGTTTGTGATGCTGCACTCATGGCCTAGGGAAACCCCTCCTTCCAAACCTGGTCCAAAAAATTTAAAAAACAATGTTTTACTCCCTATATGCGACATTACCCTAAGCTAAACACGTGCGTACGTGGGTCTGTGTATACCAAACCCACGTATATGTCTTAAAACACTTAAAAAAATTAAATCTCCTTAATTCTCGGTGGGGATCACGAGTTTCACCTATTGATTACCTATTAGTGCCCGTGGCCCAACTGTTCCCAACAAATTCCCAACTAAAAAACTACTTTGGGTGAAGTATAAAAGGCTTCAATGGGGAGGCCTAAAAGAAGAGAGAATAGAGAGAAAGATCACTCTGCTAAGATTATCCCTGACCAGGTCTAAAGATCCTTGTGCTTCCAACACTTCCCCCATTATAGGAAAACCTTGTTTCCTTGTGATGTGATGTCTTTTTACTACTTGAGATATCTTGGAGTAAGTCATGGAAGGAGTTTGTTGAAGGCTTGAGACTGGATGAATCCGGAGGATGGTTCCCCTAGGAGCCTGAAAGGATGACTTAGGTGAAATCCTTTCTGTACTTTAGTTATCTATAATAAAATAAACACTTGTCTTGTTCCTAATATAAATCTTCTTCATGTTTATGATATCAATGCTATGATTCACATATGAATGGTTGTTTTAATTGTATAACTAACTACCTTTCAATATGCTATGAAGATTATTTATTTATGATGTTTAGTCCATATACTGTTGTGCTTTCTTGAATTGATGGTTTTGCAGGTTGAAGGACTAAAAGAAACTCCAAGAGAGTTTGGACCCTGGCTGGTTCTTCTCAAACAAAGGACCCCCAGGTGCACCTCTCATCATAGAGTTTGCTTATATTAGCATCATGGTTGTGTGGAACATGTGTTTTTCTTTATAGATAAACTCCGATCTGCTAGGGTATCAACCCAAGACCCTAGGGGAATTTATCCCTTAACAAAATTGGCAACTCTGCTGGGGACAACAGTATTGTTGTTCCTGGTTTGGGTTTATTGAAGCTAATCAAGGCTCAACTGTTTATTTGCTTGATGTTACTACGTAGTCTATTCTTGTAGGAACTTGAATTGTAAGTTTGATTAGTTTCTTCAGACTATTTTTTGTTTTTTCTTGTAATCTTTTATATACGTTGTTTTTCCAGTTTATAGAAGCGTATTTATGCATGTTTCCTTAAGTAAACCCGCATATACACATGTTTCCTTAGGCTGAATAGCATATATAAGCAGCTGCGCACTAACACAGTCACGTATACCCTAAAATTTTCAAGATTTTTCAAATATTTTTGTTTCTGAAGATATGTCTGTTGGTCTGAATCAATCCTGAACAGTTACTTTTTTGTGTTAGTTCTTTATTTTTACAGCAAGTATATGATTTCAAACTCTCTTTCATTGTGGAAAGTGTTGGTCTTATTTTTTTTGCTACAAGCGTCATCGTTTTTGTTTAAGCACACAAGATTTCTTGCTAGGAATCTTAGCTGCTCTGTTTCTCTAGGGCAGAAAAGTTGATTTCAATCTTTCTATCAAATCTTGTTTTGGTGAATTTTTTGCTTGCATGTCAAAACTATATCTTTGTGACCATCTTCTTTTCTTACTTTACGAAAGTTGTTGATTCACACTTTCTTGAAAGTTGTCTTTTCAATATTTTGGTTTTTATTGCCAAGCTCTTATTGCTGCTTTTTTATTATGAAGAGCATCTTGAAACATATTTTTGTTGAGTTTTCACCCGTTTTGTGTTGTCAACCTACAAAGTGTTTTGTTGCCTATTATTCAGTCATAATGTTTCAGTCTTGTTTAGAGCACTGTTGAAAAGTCACTTTTGTTTGGCTTTTGAAGAAAAATTCTTCAAAACTTGGTTTTGCTTTCTTGAACTTTGTTTTGATTTAGATTCTTTTTCTTGAGTGAAGTGCATTTTTGTTTGTCTTGAAACTTTCTTTTAGTGTTTGGATGAAAATGAGCATTAGCAACTTATATTCCATCTAAACATCTTAAGTGGCAAATTAAAAATGATAAACATGTTACTTTCATTTCTTAATTTAGAGTAGTCTTAAGTTTTGCATCAGCATGTACTCATTGCATTAGGATAGATTTTTTTGTATTTTTAGGACATCCACAGTTTTGTTAATTTTTCTGAATGTGAAGCTTGAGTAAAGAAAAGAAAAGAAAAATTTGTTGATTTATTTGAAGTTCCTCTGAACCTAGTAGAAATTTCTTTCATTGAAGAACAAAACAAGTGCATTTGCATATAGTTTGGTTTTTATTAATTTCTTTTGCATCAAAACACCACAATTTTCATTTCCACTTGTCCCTTGACTTAAGAACAGCGCATTTAAAAACAAGTGTTAATTAAAATATACTAAAACTTTTTATAATTATCAAGTTAGACACACCAACAAGTTTTAGGATATTTTAGGGCCTTGGATTAGGTGAGTGGAGAGAAAACTCTCCAAGGCCATTTAAACTGTCAAACATAGGAGTCTGAATAGTGAGTACAAATCCAATAGCATTAGGGAGACTAGGAAAGCTCCAGATCTGGGAGTTAAGCATGAGGGTTTTTGAAGATAAGGAAGAGAGATACCCCCTCTCCTACTTGTCAGATCTTACCTCAAGACTGTTCCGCCTGGCTTCTGATACAAGTTGGTAACCTTAGTTGCTTCTCCTAGGGATCTACACAGGTGGCTGCGGAGGGGAATCCCGTGGCACATGAGGTCGACGTTGTATCACTCTCAATGGTACTATAGGAGGGCACCCTTGTGAAGCTTGGGGGCTTGCACCGGTGCAGGCTGTTGTTAGGAGGTCAGTGTAACTTACTCTGTTACCTTCACTGGTAGGACTGGGCTGTCATTATCCCAGAATATATTTTGAAGGTCCCTTTACTTCACTTTCTTGTATTTTGGTGTCTAGTCGTCATCACTCAGAGTGGAAATACTTGAAAGTTGTTTAACTAGCTAATATCTTTTAGGGACATTTTAGTGTGTGCTCTGTGCTCTTAGTTGGCATAGCTTTCATTTTTTCTTGAGTCTTTAATTAGATATTCATAAAAAATTCAAAGTGGTTGACTCATTGTAGAGCCTCTATTCTACACCTACTTATCTACCATATTCCTTATCTTTCCTTATCTTTTGCCTCATTTTCACCATAAAACCACCTAGATCATTACATTAGGTGTTATTAAGCATGATTAAGTAAGTTTTGCTAATGGATGACTATTTGTTTAGATTTTGACTTACTTGCAGGCATCCTGCAGCTATCTGATGATCCTGCATCTATCTGAACATCCTGCAGCCTTTTTGTTAAACGCAATGTTCCACGTGTTGGTTTGTCAGATGAGCCACATGGGCACTTAGGTGTCAACGTGCTCGAGGTTCCTGTCCTATTTTTCCGGCCATCCACATCATCTTTGTCCACGGTCAAAGCTGGGCAAGTCACGGTCAACTCAAGGCAGTTTAGCGGTGA
>APFE031516083.1:0-26002 GCA_000404065.3 Pinus taeda | reverse complement strand
ACCATCGTTGGTCCCTTGAAGTTTCAGTTGGGTTGCTCTTGTCCTCTACATGATTGGATGGCCTTAGCCGAACTCTCTTGAGGACTCATGGTTTTATGGGAGCCTACATTTGTAGGGGTGATCACTGGTGTATGGGCTAGCCAAACCTACGTCAAGGTTCACTTATGTCACTCCACATGGTTATGGTCTATAGAGTCTATAGGTGGCCTTGGCTTTGGTGCAATATTCCTTAGACAACTCTTAGAGCATGGTAGTCTCATTTGACAACTTTTCACATTTCTCGAGGTGGTTCATAATTCCCAATACAAAGCAGTTTTGGTGGTCAAAAAGTCAACATGGTCTCAAATTATGCAATTTGATTGAAGGATTACATGCCACATTCTAGTTTTCCAATCAGAGGTGGAAGTGGCTAGTTACAGTTTGGTAAAACTTGGTCAACAGGTCAAATAGGTTTCCAGGTGGTAGAACAAGGGCAACATTGGGTAGAATGATTCATGCATTACATCAAAAGTGGTCTACTTGTAATGATGTGGAAAGAAAATTTTCCAGGTGGCATAACAAGGACATCTTGTGTAAGAAATTGACATGTAATATGTCAAAATTGGTCTACAGAAGAGAGGAACAAAACCCATGTATTGGTTTCTCCAAATTTCCAAGGGCGTTTGAGATCCAACTCAGGGCATAAACGCTAAAGCTAACTGATCTTGCCTAGAGCAATTTTACTTCAATTTCTTTATTAGCCTAGTATCAATATTCAAATTAGCAATCACATCAACATGATAGTAAAATGCAGATAGAACATAAACATAAACAATAGAAGACAAGCCAAGACAAGAGGACACAAGCTGTGGCACCAGCCAGGGACAAACCCCAATGTGGGGAAAAACTTGATCAAATCTTCTTTTAGTCTTCAATAGTTTAGCAGAGAGAGATAGTACAATTTACAAATGTGATAATTTATAACAGCAGCAAAAGAGCCCTAACTAGAAAAATCAATTCTAGTCAACAGGGCATATTGACCCTCAACAAATCGGTCAACTTCAGTCAACTTCGGCCTCCAAACATCAAGATAAAACAACCCTCAAAACAGTCAAATTCAGCCTAGTCAAAGTCTGGTCAAACAATCCACCTACGGTCAGCGCTAGTTGCAGTCAACGTTTAGCCTCGATTTTTGTGCCCAGAAATGCGGTCTTCCCAAACAGAGATAGCCCTCACAAAAACACAGTCAAAGGAGGTCAACGCATGGTCAACGCAGTGAAAACAACAATCTGGACATTCGGTCAAACTTGGTCAATGTCCAAAACAAAAATTTATCCTTCCTTTCCTTCGCTCGTGTGGAGAGAGTTGCTGCCCAAAAATCCGTACCCAATCAATGAGGAGAGAGAGATGTGTGAAGATGAGTGTGTCCAAATGAGGTTAAGTCACCTTCTATTTATATGCAACGTTGAGGATGAATAGACATGACTGTTGGGCTTTTGAGCCTACATGAGTTTGCTGGCCGACCTTGACAATTTGTCCATAACATAAATAAATTCATATCTTCATTTGTACATGTCAGAATCAGATGATCTTTAGATCAATCCTACACCTCTCGGAAAGAGGAATCCAAGAAAAATATCAGCCGTCATAAATAAGATGACCCATGTGGAGTTTGGCCCTAGTTTCCAATTTTAACACTCCCTCTCAACTAGGGAGAACTCCACTTGCTAATCCATCTGCCAATCTGTACTATCTCTACCATCAATGCACTGCTTTGCTCTGCTCTAATGATCTATGAAGAAGAAGTGATCGAGAATGTATCATACGATTCTCTACTGACCTGAAGTTAGTCCCAATTAAAAGAGAGTGTCTCATACTACTCTTACTGATCCGAAGTCAGTTCCAATCAAAAGAGAGTGTCTCATACCACTCTTATTGACCCGAAGTCATTTCCAGTTTATCCTAGATCAATATCATTCATCCTAGCGTAGGGAGTGTGGTAGTACATGATGTGTTCATCGGTAGTAATATGGTCCCTATCCTCATTTCCCTACTCATTGGCCATATGAGAGGTACTTCCCATGAGTCCGAGACTGCATGGGTAGTATGTCTCAGCAGGAGAAGGATGAACCACTCATCCTGCCTACATGTCGCTAAGGGGTATCACAGGGGAAGGATGAACCACTCACCTTGTACACAACAAACCACTAAGGGAAGGCTGAACCACTCACCTTATGGTTGCTCACTGCCCCAAGAAGTACCCCAAGCCCCCTGGAGCTCTCAGAGCTCAATGTCCATCTCATAGAGGACCCTCATAAGAGGGTCTCTCCACGACTCCAAGTCGTTCTCGAAAGGTCAAGAACTTGACCTTCCCCAGGGGCTTTGTCAGAATATCGGCGACCTGCTCATCAGTCCCAATGTGATGGAGCCTTATTGCTTCTCGTTGTACCATATCCTGGATAGAGTGGTACTTGATATCTATATGCTTGGAGCGATCATGAAACACAGAATTCTCTGATAATCGGATCCCACTCTAGTTGTCGCAGAGGATCACGGTGGTATCCGACACATGTCCAAACAGTGCACTGAAGAGCTTCCTCAACCAGACAGCTTCACAGGAGGCCATACTAGTAGCTATGTATTCGGCCTCGGCGGTGCTCAAGGCACCGATTTCTGCTTCCTACTCATCCAGGATATCGAAGCAAAACCCAAAGAAAAGCAATATCCAAAAGTGCTCTTGCGATCCACCGCACTGCCAGTCCAATCAGCATCAGAATAACCATGCTACCTCACATTTCTGGCAATGTATCTCAGTCCAGTGATTGTGCCCCGAAGATATCTCAGAAGATTCTTGGCGGCAATCCAATGTATATGATGAGGCTCAACTACAAAACATATGTCCAGTCGGGAGTTCACCAAGAACATCAGTGCTCCTATGAGTTGACGATACTCAAAAGCATTTCCCAATTCAGGTCCAGCAACACTACCACAACTTTTTAAAGTTAGTTCCATCGGAGTAGTCATAGGATTGCAGTCCACCATCCCAAATCTTTCCAATATCTTCACAACATATTTTCCTTGAGAGAGGAAAATTTCACCTGGGTTTTACCAGACCTCCAACCCTAGGAAATAGTGCATCGGTCCTAAGTCCTTCATCTCAAATCCAGAAGCTGACTCTCTCTTACATTTGTGAATGAGGGGGTCTGCACTTCCATCAGCTCCATGCTTGATTTTGTAGAGCCACTTAGAGGTGACAACCGATTTGTCCTAGGGTTTAGGGACCACATCCCAGACATCATTCTTCATAATTGACTCATATTCTTCATTCATGGCATCCTTCCATACTTGATGCTTCACCGCTTCTTTGAATGATGAAGGCTCGTTTTGAATGATAGTGCTCATGGCGGTTTAGCATCCTTGATACCTGTTCGGCTTCTTGCTTTCACGGAAAGCCCCCCTTGGTGTAGTGTGTCTCTTGGCATCTTCGAGAGTCTCCCTAAGCCACGATGATCTTCTTTTGGAGGAGGGTGGCTCATGAGGAGGAGGATCAATAGGATCCATAGGTTCATCAACATCAGGCATTGTTTCGTCTTCTTTTCCATCCTTATTTTTGGTGTCAGCTTCTTTGCCCTTCCTTAGGTTAAGAAGGTTGTTGATCTTCCTGAGGGCCATATCTTCGTCGAAGGTCACATCATGACTTATCTCAACTTCCTTTTGACCAACTACATAAATTCTATATCCCTTAGAATTTTCACTATAGCCCACAAAGATTCCTTTCTTCCCAGATGCACCTAATTTGCTTCTTTTCTCTTTCGGCACATGAAAATATACGAGACTTCCAAAAATTCTAAAGTGAGAGACATCGGGTTTCTTACTAGTCAACATTTCTTCGGGAGTCTTGGAGTCCAATGCTTGATGAGGGCATCGATTTTGAACATACACGACGGTATTTGCGGCTTCAGCCCATAGGAACTTCGGAAGGCCTTGATCATGAAGCATGGCACAAACTGCTAATATAATAGAGCGATTCTTCCTTTTAGCCACACCATTCTGCTCAGGAGTGTATGACTTTGTAGTCTCCCTCTTCATGCCAGCTTCTCTGTAATAATCTTGGAATTCATTGGATTCGTACTCGGTCCCATTATCAGTCCTCAATATCTTGATTTTCTTCTCGGATTGGTTTTCGATCAAGGCTTTGAAGTGTCAGAACCAGGTGAACACTTCATCGTTCTTATTCAAGAAGTAGATCCAGGTCTTGCGAGAATAATCATCTGTAAAGGTGAGATAATATAAGTATCCTCCCAAAGAGTTTACGGGCATCATACCAGATATATCGAAGTGGATCGATTGCAATATATCTGTGGTCTTGCTATTACTTGAGGGGAATGGTCACCTTGTAAGTTTTCCTTCAGCACATTCTGGACATACACCTTCATGCTCTACTTTGAACTTGGGCATACCTGTCACCATTTGTCTCACATCGGTTAGGGCCTTATAATGGAGATGGGCAAGCCTCCGGTGCCATAGTTCAGATTGTAGAGATGTGTTGCAAGACATGGATCCCAATGGACTTCCTCCAACTTGATACAAAGTGTCAACCCTAAACCCAAGAGAAAGCATTTTTAAAATTTCTTTTCCAAATATGTACCTTTCCATCGATGAATGTTGCCTTGAATCCTTTGTCCTTCATAGCTGAAATGGACACCAGGTTCTTCTTGAGATCAGGTACATATAATGCTTCTTGCAAATGAATAGTGTTACCTTGATTCAATTGAAGGGTAACATTCCCTACTCCCTTCACGGGATAGGTGGTGTCGTGTCCAAGGATGATCTCCAAGTTTGTCTCCTTTTCTAACAGATTAAAGAGGGCTTCCTTGTATCTGGTGAAGTGCCTTGAGGCACCATTATCAATCAACCAATTTCCTAGAGTGTCTAGAGGTGAGGCAGTGGAGAGGGCCGATATAAGATAGTACTCTTTTTGCTTATTGTTAATAACATTTGATTCTTCATACCTGGAGTTCCTTGATTTCTTGGAGGGTCAACCATTTCCTTGATGTCCCGCATTCCTTTTTCCTTTGCCATTAGACTTTCCATTCCTTTGATCGTTGTTGTTGAAGTTGCCCCTGGAATGATTGTGATGATCGTCATGCGATGTGTCCCTTTTATTTGGACTCTCCCTTGCATAGTGGCCAAACTTATTGCAAACAAAGCACCTGCCCTTCCTTCCTCCCTTAGATTCAGGCTTTCCATGGAAATGACCTTTAGACCCTGCATTATTTCTCCTTTTGGCATGAGCAGAGAATGCAGTGGGGTTGCTTCTATTAGAAGGCATTTCTTGCTCCACCATTCTTGTTTCTTCTTGAATGCATCTCGACATCAATTCTTCAAAACTTGGAATTCGATCATTGTTGAGGACAGTGGTTCTAAATACATACCACTCAGGTGGGAGTCCTGCAAGGGTGGTGAGAGTAAGTTCCCTCTTAGGAATGACTTCTTGTTAAATTTTGGTATGTTCTATGTATGCTTAAGAGCAATTTACTTCAAATTCCTTATTAGCCCAATATCAATTTCTAGATTAGCAATCACATCGGCATGATAGTAAAATGCAGATAGAACATAAACATAAATAATAAAAGACAAGCCAAGACAAGAGGACACAAGATGTGGCACCAGCAAGGGACAAACCCCAATGTGGGGAAACCCTTGATCAATTCTTCTTATATTCTTCAATAGTTCAGGAGAGAGAGAGATAATACAAATATACAAATCTGGGATTTTATGACAACAATAGAAAGTACATCATTATGACAAGCCGGTCATTAAGAGTGTTGTAGCATATCCTGATGCAACATTCCTCTGATTGCTAGCTGCTCCAACAATTCTGGTTAGGGCACAATATGCAGCCCTAAACTCCCTTGACTGTGATGAATTACTGATCTGATAAGGACACCTGAAGTTAACTTAAACTTCCGTCATAATCTCTAAACAGTCCTAAGAGAGCAGCTCTAAGAAACCCTTGCTATGGTGCTATGGCCTGTGGCCTAGCACATAGCAACACTGTAGTAAATGTCCTCATGACAGTTACACAAATATCATTAATGCATTATTACGTGACTGCAAGAACTCGACTTAATTCTAGCGCCCAATCTGCATATGATATGAGCCCTTCGTAGATCTGCTCTAAGTCTGAGGGCAGACTTCTTCAACACACAACCTCACCCTATGACTAACTTCTAGCCTTGCTAACAACCCTTTAATTCAAGCCTTAAGGCTAGCTTATTTTCCACGCTGTCACCTACAACACAAAGATTTCCACGCTGTGCATCTAGTCTTCTTCACGCTGTCAACATGCTTCAATTCGTTGCGTTAGGATCTCTCCTTGGCTGTGAATTAGATGTTTCCCTGCATATTAGGCCTTTCTTAACTAGGGCCTCCTTTAGATAGTAGGTTAAGGGCTTCTTTATACTGCGTATTGGTGCTTCCCTTGACAGCTAATAGGTCTCCTTTTAAACTGCGGCCAGACCTCCTCACAAGGCTGCTGCTAGGGCTTCATGACTGTGGCTAGGCTTCATTTATTGTGGCTAGGGCTTCATGATTGCGGCTAGGCTTCCTCTAAACAACGTATAGGAGCCTCCTTCAATTGCGGATATAGGACTGCATCTAGACAACGTATAGGAGTCTCCTTCAACTGCGGATATGGGGTTGCATTGGACCTTCCTTGATTGCGGCTAGAACTCCTTTAGGACAACGTATAGGGCTTCTATAGGGCTTCTCTTTAGGACTGCGATTAGGGCTCTTTCCTTTAGACCTCTCTTTCCACCAAAACCCAAACGAGTGGAGAGAGATCACAAGAGATGAGTGTGTGTAAAATGACTTGAAGACTCTTCTATTTATAATGCAACGTTGAGGTTGAGCCGGGGTAATTTGCTTGCTGGCCGACCTTGACAAATTGTCAAATAATATAAATAAATTCATATCTCCATAAATACATGTCGGAATCAGATGACCTTTAGATCAATCCTACACCTCTCAGAGAGAGGAATCCAAGAAAAATATCAGTTGCCATAAATAAGATGACCTACTTGGAGTTTGGCCCTAGTTGCCAATTTTGACACTTCTCCAATCGAGAGTAGATCATTTTGATCTCAGTAATCCTCAAGAAATAGGACTGAATATCCTTGTCCTTGCCCTTCTTAATATCCTTCAACTTATTCTTGAGAAATAGAATTTGATTAGCATTATTAACCTTGAACATGCCGACCAACCTGAGGTAAATCTCCTTGGAGGTCTTCAATTCGGAGATGTAGGCCATCAGATGCTTGTCAATGGAATCCATGATAATCTTCTTTACTTTGACTTCAACGCTATTGTACTTGGTCTTCGCAGTAGTCGGGGCATTTGAAGGAGGTTCAAGGATTTTACTCTGCACGTAGTTCATCACTTCTTTTTCTTCCAAGGTCAAATCAAGAGACATCTTCCATCCATGATAGTCAGATTTATAATGGAGCTTGTCTTTAGCCGAGAAGTAGGATGAGGAACCCGTCTAACTATCTTTGGTGATTGCTCTTTCACTCTTGCTTGGGCTTTGTCTTCACCTCAGCTCTGGTACCATGTTAATTTTAGGCGCCATATCTTGTGTCCTCTTGTCATGGCTTGTCTTCTGCGTTTTGTATTTATGTTCTATCTGCAGTTTATCGTAATGCTGATGTGATTGCTAACAGTGAAAATTTAATAAAATTGCTCAAGCATAGAACATACCTAAAATTAACAATGTGGCACTAGACAGGGACAAACCCCAATGTGGGGAAACCCTTGATCAAATCTTTTTTTAGTCTTCAATAGTTCAGGAGAGAGAGATAGTACAATTAACAAATCTGATAATTTATAACAACAACAAAAGAGCCATAACCAGAAAAGTCAATGTTGGTCAACAAGGCAGATTTGACCCTCAACAAATCAGTCAACTTCAGTCAACTTCGGCCTCCAAACAACAAGATAAAACAACTCTCAAAATAGTGAAATTCAACCCAGTCAAAGTTTGGTCAAACAGCCCACCTACGGTCAGCCCTAGCTGCACCCAACGTTGGTGAACAATTAACGTTTAGCCTCGATTTTTGTGCCCAGAAATGCGTCTACCTAAACAGAGATAGCCCTCACAAAAACGCAGTCAGAGGAGGTCAATGCATGGTCAACAGTAAAACAACAATTTGGAAATCTGGTCAAACCTGGTCAACGTCTATCCTTCCTTTCCTTCGCACGTGTGGAGAGAGTTGCTGCCCACAAATACGTACCCAATCAATGAGGAGAGAGAGAGAGACGGATGTGTGAAGATGAGGGTGTCCAAATGAGGCTAAGTCACCTTCTATTATATGCAACGCCGAGGATGAATAGACGTGACTGTTGGGCTTCTGAGCCTGCATGAGTTTGCTGGCCGACCTTGACAATTTGTCCATAACATAAATAAATTCATATCTTCATTTGTACATGTCAGAATTGGATGATCTTTAGATCAATCCTACACCTCTCAGAGAGAGTAATCCAAGAAAAATATCAACTGTCATAAATAAGATGATCCATGTGGAGTTTGGTCCTAGTTGCCAATTTTAATAGGTTTGCGGGTGGATTGATCAAAGCAACCAGACCATCCCGAGAGGGACCTTCGAATTGTGCAGGGTCTTGTATTCATCACACACAGGATTGGAAGGCCGGAGATGCCACTCCTAAGCGGGTTTGAAAATTACCAAGGAAGTTAAGTTCATAATGGGGGCAATTTGTGTTCAAGACCAAATCCACTCCCTTGATTTTAGAAGGCTATATCGAATTAAGAAGGTGTCAATTTCACGCTCCAACAAGGATGAGGTAAGTGAAGCCATAGGTATAATCCAACAACCACTTATTAAAAAATCTAAGAACTTTTTATTTTCTGCAATTAGTACATGGTAAATTAGCTTGCTGATTTTTAATTGTTTATTTATTTAGCAAGCATTGCCTTCGAGAAAATTGGCAAATTGCTAAATCTAACTAAGGATAGGTACTTTTCAGTGTATTTTACACTTGCATCAAGTTGATCTATCTTGCAAGTCTGAAAATTACTTGTCTGTAATAAATTAAATCTGCAATAAGGGAGAGGTTTCAGCCATTCAAGTGAGTTATCCTATCACCTAATCTCTTTCATTTACTTTACTATACTTAAATTCAACATTTCTTGTGTTTAGAGTAAATTTTAGATAATTTCCAGCCATATTTATAATATATATCTAAATTTGGAAGTTTTTGGGTGAATTTATTGAAAGGGTTTCATGCAAAATTTTGGAAAGTAATTTCTAGTTTGTTGGAATTCAGTTTTCAGCCATTTTAGGTTGATAGGAGGCCCCAAAAACCTCAAGATCAAAGGTTACTTGGGAGCGGGAGCGACATTTTCAAAAGCTCCCGGTTCGGGAGTGAATTTTCATATAATATATATTTTGATGCATATATGTCAACAAAAGCATGTACAATGGTGCATTAGGTATAAAAAGTATAAAAACATAGATTGAACCATATAACATCAATCATCTAGAAGTTATCTTCATCAACCACGTCCACAAGTTAGTAACATACAACATATCGAATTTTAAAGTTTCAAGCTTCAAAATTCGATACATAACATTTATCATCATTGATCACCAAAATTATATAAAAATTCTAACATGAAATGAAATGAAACAAATTTCAACTTTCACGAAACATCATATTCATAATTCATTACCAATGAGTTATAATTGGCAACTTCAAACTTCAAACTTAAATTGTCATATATTGTTTACAAAAAATATGATAATAAATATGAAAGAGTCAACAATTATAAAAACTACTAGAAACTAGAAAAGACGAGTAAATCCATTATCTATTGCTAATGCTTGGGCCTCTTGCGACCACGAGAAATGTCTAATTTGTTGATTTGAGGTAGCATTGGATGTGCTCTAGCCACAAAAATTGGTGGAGAGGCTAAAGCACATGAGATCTCCAATACTTAGAAAGGGTTTGGGCAGATTCTAAACAGTTTGGGAGATATTAAAATAATTAATATTTTTAATAAAGTCCCCAAGTCTAAACTTAGGGAAAATAAAATATTAATGCGAATTAATATAACACTGTGTTAGAATGGTCCAAAAGTCATGGATCAAACCAGATCTAATCTTAGCCGTTGATTAGGGACTTAATCTCGGCCGTTGATTTTTCAAAGAGAAAAGTATAAGAGGAGGCTTGAGGGTCACTTGGAGAACGCACTGAGGGAGACCAGTTAGTTCAAAGAGAATTTGAACCAGTGGTCTGGTGAGCAGTTAGGAGGAAACAAGTACGGAACAGAGAGACGGGATCAACCACTAGAGATTAGCGCTGAGGCAGGAGAGGCAGACGCAGAGGCAACAAGAGACTGTGCAGTCATTAATTGGCCCTGCGTGGGTGATGCAGAGAGGCCCAGGGTTGACAGAGTCAAGTAGGGGCTGACGCAGAGGGTCTGAGAGCCACGCAGAGGTCAATTGGGTTGACGTTGGGTTTGGGAGAAGTGCTGGAGAATTTTTTCTCTCTGTGGGTAAGCCAATTTGGCAACCTGTTGTATTGAAGACTTGCTGAGTAATAAAAACCTCTCTTGCTGCACTGGTTTTCCCACACTGGGTTTTTTCGGGGACTGTTGTCCAAAATAACTGTGTCAATGTGTTGATTATTATGCATATGTTTGTTTTTGTATTACGGTGTGATATCTGTAGCAGTATTTATTTTAATGTTTATTGAAGTAATTTCGTAAATAACTTATTGTGGAATAAGTCGAAAAAATAAATCAGTTGCTGCAGCGATAGAATTTTCACATGGTATTAGAGGGAGTAATTAGAGACAGGAAGGGAAAATTAGTTATGGGTCGAGACCACGATGCAGAGGCATCCACGTCAGGGGAATCACACAGATTTTCAAAAGATTGCACAAGAGAAAGAGATTTCAATTTCTCTATGTTATCTTCCAGGTTGGAAGAAGAAGTGGCATGTATGACTAGTGCTGCATCATCAAAAGTATGGTATATAAACAATGGAGCCTCGTGGCATATGACGAGAATCAGGGAGTGTTTCTCAAAATATCGTGAAGAGAAGATGAACTTTCAGATCACCATGGGGAACAAGGCAAACTGTAGTCCAATAGGGAAGGGTACCATAGTCTTTCAGACAGAATCGGGAGAACGGTTCCATGCTACAAATGTGCTGCATGTACCATGATTGGGGATGAACTTACTTTCCGTGTCACAACTACAAGGCAAGGGCTATGACGTCTACTTCATCAAGGAGAAGGTATACGTCAAACACCCACGTTGGAAAAAGAAAGTGCAGATCGGGATCAAAAGTAATCGGTTGTATAGATTACAACTAGAATCACCAATGGCACTAATAGGCAGTCACAGAGACGAGGACTTGAACGAACTATGGCACAAAAGAATGGGTCACTTGCACCATGGAACTCTGAGAATTCTCAGGAGCACTGTAACAAGAGTTTCGGATTTGAGTACGGAACGGGATGATGTATGCAGGGGTGTGCTCTAGGAAAGTATGCCAAAGCAACATTTCCTAGGAGCAAACACAGGGCCAAGAGTGTACTAGGATTGATACACTTAGATATCTGCGGACCTATGTTCGTTAAAGCTCTTAGTGGTGCCGAGTATTTCCTTACCTTCATTGATGACCACTCAAGGAAAACTTGGATTTATTTTTTGAAAACCAAGGATGAGGTGTTCTGTTGATTCAAGGAGTTCAAGGCTCTGGTGGAGAATCTGACTGGGAAGAAAATAAAAGTTTTGTGCTTAGATAATGGTAGAGAATGTGTTGGTAAGGACTTCACTGATTTTTGCGCTAAGGAGGGCATCAGAAGAGAGTGGAAAACTCCCTACAATCCGGAGCAGAATGGGGTAGCAGAAAGAAAGAATAGGACTATTGTAGAAGCAACTAGGGCCATGATGTATGATCAGGATATGCCAAAATTCCTGTGGGCGAAATCATGCAACACAACAGTCTATGTTCAGAACAGGACTCCTTATCGGGCATTGGGCAAGATCACTTCAGAGAAAGTCTTCACGGGGAAGACACCTGAAGTCAGTCATTTTAGGATATTGGGAGTTTAGCATATTGCCGCATACCCGAGGAAAAGAGGAAGAAGTTGGATGAGACTGCGGAAAAGGGATATCTGGTGGGATATAGCGAGAATGCTAAGGCATATAGAATCTATCTTCCAGGGAGCAAGAAGGTAGTAGTACAACGAGATGTAAAGTTCATGGAGGACAAGGCTTTCAGAAGATCTCGCGAGATGCCTTTCGAGGAGCAGTCGAAAGAGGAGCCGTTGGTTAAGCCTCTTCAACCAACAAAAGTAAAGAATTCTTCCTCAGAACAGGAAGATTCTCAGGATGAGGAGGAGCAAACAGAAGCACCTGCTGGCAGAGGAAGAACTAGCAGGGAACTTTGTCAGATTCTGCGAGATGCAGAAGACTTCATCGGTGGTCCAAGAAACAATAAGAGGGAGCAAAAACAACTAGAAAGATATCAGGCATTAGTAGCTCAGGATGGAGAGCTTGCCAGTTTCAAAGAAGTAGTTCAACATCAGGTTTGGCTAGATGTGATGGTAGAGGAATTCAACTCCATAATGTTAAACAATGTCTAGGAGGTGGTGCCAAGGTCTCAAGACAGATCAGTGGTAGGTTCAAGATGGATCTACAAGATCAAATATGCTGCAGATGGTAGTGTTGAGAAATACAAGGCTAGGTTTGTGGCTAAGGGGTATGCTCAAAAAGAAGGGATTTACTATGAGGAGACCTTCACCTCGGTAGCTAGGTATACATCCCATTAGGACCGTGATATCTCTTGCAGCCCAGATGGTCCATCCAATGTTTTAAAACTCTGACTCCGACTCCAACTCGGCCGAGGGTTGACTCCGACTCCGACTCGGCCGAGGGTTGACTCCGACTCCGACTTGACTCGGTATCGACTCGGCTGGCTCGATTTCAATGACCCGGTCGTTGTAAAAAATACATTAAATATTAATTTTTTATAAAAATACATAATTTTAAATATTTTCATTCATGTTTCCAAACACACAGCGTTAGAATATAGATAGAAGACAACATATGATCAAAGTAGGCTCATGAATATATCCATTATATCAAAATGGCACCCAATGCATTGTCCAATACATACACGATGATGATATAGAGATCAAAACAAAAACACATAACCAAGGAGGCTAGAAATGGCCTCTACAATAAAAGTCTGTGACCGGTACTACTGGCTATTGTTAGAGTTGCCAACATCATTTGGCTCAGTGTTACTTGGGAGCAGGAGCGAAAGCGGGGAGTGAGAGCGACATTTTCAGAAGCTCCCGGTTTGGGAGCGAATCCCGAAGGAGTTCGACAACCAATGTCACTAACATCAAGGTACATAGAGGGATTGGTGCTCTTGATTAAATACGAGTTCCATACCCTAATACATGACAAAATTCAATGGAAACATTGGAATCCCCCAATCCTAAAATCCTGAAAAACTGATAAGTCTGCTGGATTTTGAATGAAATCTAAAATTCCACTTTCTCCATATGAAATCCAATGAGGCTGGAACCACTCTCAAACATCCTAAGTCATTTCATGGTAGTGTTAAAAATTTAAGTAAAATGATGAAAATGAAGATTAAGGAGAATGTCACTTTTACTTCAAGAATCTAACATTACCATGAATAGCATATCAATACTAGGGATCAGAGTCAAACAGGGAAATCCATGAGTCAAACAGGGAAACCTAGGGAGTCCTCAAAAATAAAAAAAAGAGACGTTTTTTTGGGTTCACTGGTTGCTGTACGTAACCCGGTCGGGTTGATATGGACTCAGTCGGCTAGGTCTAAAAACACTGGATCCATCAGATGGATGTCAAACGACATTTCTGAACGGGGTAATAGAAGAGGAGCTATACATTGAACAACTAGAGGGCTTTGAAATTCTTGAGAAGAAGTCTTATGTATGCAGATTGAAGAAAGCATGGGCTGAAGCAAGCACCGAGAGCATGGTATGGTCGAATAGATGGCTACTTGCAGAGGATGGGATTTGTCAAGAGTGACGCGGATCCAAATCTCTACTATCTGGTTGTAGAGAATGAACTGCGAATCTTAGTATTGTATGTGGATGATCTCTTTTTGACAGGATCATCTAGACTAATTGGGGATTGCAAGAAGAATCTAGCCACAGAATTCGATATGAAGGATTTGGGACAAATGCACTACTTCCTAGGGTTGGAAGTTTGGCAGCAGAAGGGAGAAATATTCCTTGGGCAAGGAAGTTATGCTATAGAAATCTTGAAAAGATTCGGGATGGAGGACTGTAGACCTATGGCTATGCCAATGATCACCAACTAGAAGAAGATTGATGTTTCAGAAGACAAGGAAGTCGATCCCACCCTATATCATAGGGTCTCTGATGTATCTTGTCAACATTTGCTACGCTGTAAACACCCTTAGTCAGTTCACGATGGAACTAGAGAGGGCACAATGGGCATCAACCAAACATGTTCTCAGGTATTTACAGGGAACAATTGATTATGGGCTCTTGTACACTAAAGGTAAGGATATCAGTTTGAGTGGATTTACTGATGTAGATTGGGCAAGAAGTTCAGTGGATTGGAAAAGCACCTCTGGTTACTGTTTCAACATTTGGATCAAGAATGACCTCTTGGTGCAGTAGGAAACAGAAGGTTGTGGCTCTGAGCTCCTCTGAGGCAAAATATATGGCAACAAGCACAACTTCGTGTGAGGCCATATGGCTTAGAAAACTGCCGGTGAACCTATTCAGAAAGAATATGGAGGCGACCAGGATCATGTGCGACAATCAGAGTTGAATCAACCTATTTGAGAATCCAGTGTTTCATGATAGGTCGGAACATATTGATATCCGGTGTCACTTTGTCAGAGACTGTGTCCAACAAGGAGCTGTATAGTTGAGCTACACTCCTACAGGGGAACAGGTGGCGGACATCTTCACCAAGGCCCTTGGAAGGACAAAGTTTGACTACTTAAAGGAAAATATGGGGATGGTGAAGAACCCATTTCACAAGTAGAAACGAGAGTGATAACAGCACATATGCAGAGGGAGTTGCAATGGGGATGCGGTGTTGGGAGAAAGGACCAGCAACACCACAGATGCAGAGGGAGTTGTCGTACATATGCAACAGTGGCAGTGGCGGAGCCATGGGCAACAGTACAGGATGCAGTAGTGCAGAGGATGATGGGCAACAAGACTAGCATTAGCACAGGGACCGATGCCGTATGATCAGGGTCATGCTCAGTGAGGAGTATTGCTAGAGCATAGTCCTCACTAAGAGGAGTGTTGATTTGAGGTAGCATCAGATGTGTTCTAGCCATGAAAATTGGTGGAGAGGCTAAGGCACATGAGATCTCCAATACCGAGAAAGGGTTGGGGCAGATTCTAAATAGTTTGGGAGATATTAAAATAATTAATATTTTTAATGAAGTCCCTAAGTCTAAACTCAGGGAAAATAAAATACTAATATTAATTAATATAAAACTGTGTTATAATGGCCCAAAAGTCATGGATCAAGCCAGATCTAATCTTAGCCATTGATTAGGGACTTAATCTTGGTAGTGGATTTGTCAATGAGAAAAGTATAAGAGGAGGCTCGAGGGTCACTTGGAGAACACACTGAGGGAGACCAGCCAATTCAATTTCTGGAGCGGGGTTAGCTGAGAAATTGAATTAGTGGTCTGGTGAGCAGTTAGGAGGCAACAAGTACAGAACAGAGAGACGAGATCAACCACTAGAGATCAACGCTGAGGCAGGAGAGGCAGACGTAGGGCATTCCAGGTAGACGCAGAGCCATCAGGAGACTGCGCAGTCATTAACTTCGCCTGCATGGGTGACACAGAGAGGTCCAAGGCTGACGCAGTCAAGCAGGGGCTGACACTGAGGGTCTGAGAGCCACACAGAGGTCAATCGGGTTGATGCTGGGATTGGGAGAAGTGTTGGAGAATTTTTTCAATTTGTGGGTAATACAGTTTGGCACCCTGTTGTACTGAAGAATTGTTGAATAATGAAAACCTCCCTTGCTGCACCGGTTTTCCCACACTGGATTTTTTCGGGGACTGTTTTCCAAAATAATTGTGTCAATATGTTGATTCTTGTGCATATTTTTGTCTCTATATTACGATGTGATATCTGCAACAATATTTATTTTACTGTTTATTGAAGTAATTTCATAAATAACTTATTGTGGAATAAGTTGAAAAAATAAATCAGCTGCTGCAGTGATAGAATTTTCACATAATTTCTGAGTCTTGTTGGAAAATTAGGATCCTTGTCATTAATATCACCCTCTAAGCATTATATCTAGAGGTATCTTTGTCATTACCTCTAGATTTGTATAGGGATCTTTGTCGTTAATATCACTCTCTAAGCATTAACATAAGATAGAAAAAACATAGCATGTCAAGTCAAGATTTTGTTTGAGTGATGAGTATATTTTAGTAGGGTCATGATAGATGAGTTCGACAACCAATGTCCCTAACATCAAGGTACATAGAGGGATTGGTGCTCTTGATTAAATACGAGTTCCATACCCTAGTACATGACAAAATCCAATGGAGCAATTCCCCCAATCCTGAAATCCTGAAAAAATGATTACTCTGCTGGATTTTGAATGAGATCTAAAATTCTACTTTCTCCATATGAAATCCAACAAGGTCGAAACCACTCTCAAACATCCTGAGTCATCACATGGTAATGTTAAAAATTGAAGTAAAATGATGAAAATGAAGATTAAGGAGAATGCCACTTTTATTTTAAGAATTTGACATTACCATGAATCACATATCAATACTAGGGCCATATGCTTGATCATTAGGCTGCCCCACTAAAAAATTATTGTTTCTTTGAAAGAAAATTGCGTTTGGATTGTTTTTGCAAAAAAGGCTAGGGAGCGAATTTCGGGAACACACTTTCGGGGTCACTCCTGCAGGGAGCATGCTCCAGGAGTTGCGGGGGGGGGGAGCTGCTCCCCCACCACCTTGATCAAGATTGACCCTCATACCTTTCCACCCCTAGACTTGCAATCTGGAAGTGCATTAGGTACTTGTAGGGTGGTTATTATGGGATAGTTAGATTATTGTCTTTGCATTTTTTGCAGGCTTTACAATCTGCTACATAGGACAACAAATTATTTTGACTTGTAACTCTCTAACCGATACCTCAAATTGAAAAATAATTGCATATTTGGTTAGATTATTATCTGTAGACCAAATTCCATATGTCACACACCATAGATTTACTATTTTGGTCCTACTAAAATTACCGTTTAGTTTTCCGCTGCACAGTCATATCTTTTATAGTAAGCAGTTTCGAAAGATTAACACCTCCACATGAAGTGGCCCCATATAAGGCACTAATCTTGTTTGGGATCATTTGGGGTTATCTTAGTGACTCCTCCCTTCGTCATGGAGGTTGTTGGGCCTAAACAACAGGGGGCTTGTAACAAGGTGACAATTGCCCCCCACCCTATGTGTGCTTATCCAACAAGTTGCTAGGACCTTAGCAACCTTGCTAATTAGAGTGGTAACAAGTCCAAACTTTATATTTTGCAATATCCTAAACCATCTAGAATCTAGATTCCTCTCCTCTTGTCTAACCTTTGCTTCTACTTCGATTCTTTAGGGATATTAGTCAACATTGTCCAATTTTGATCAAACTGCCTAATCCAAGCCTTAGAATATGGTAGAAAAAGCTTACCATGCTTGATCAATGATTTTGACTTGAGTGAAGGGTACATTTTTGCTAAGGCCATGATAAAGGAGTTCAACAATCGACAACAACAACACAGGGGTACATATAGGGTTTGGTGCTCTTGATTAAATGCCAATCACATACCCTCATACGTGATATAATCTAATGAAATGGCACAATTTCATTGATCTTCAAATCTTGAGAATTGTTAAGTTTGCAGAATTTTGAATGGGATATGAAATTCTGTTTTTTCCATATGAAGTCTGATGAAGTTGGAACCACTCTCAAACATCATGAGTCATTTCATGGTAATGTTAAAAATTTAAGCAAAAGGATGAAAATCACTTTTACTTTAATTCTTAAACGTTACCATTATGGAGCATATGGAAAGTGTTTAGGGGCATTAGGGAAGCGCCTTAGGATGTCTGGGAATCATGGTTCGTCACATAGTGGTTTGAAAATTCCAAAAAAAAGCCCTTGGGAATCGTGCAAGTATTTTATGGAATCGTAGTTTGGGCCTATGAAACCTTGCCAGAACCACGGTTCAGGCCTGTGGAACAATGATCTGGAATCGTCACGGTTCTGAAAGTCAAGGAAGCGTGATTGGATCTATGGTTCAACAACAATTCTACATGAGATGCGAATTTGGCTTCTGAACCAAGGGGGCGGGGGTGGTTCCTACAACACTGGGCTAAACCAGCGACCTTGACTGGTTCTGAGGGGTTTGTATGTGGAACTTGCCATTCAAACCCAAAATGACCAATTACATGCACAACTGGCTAGTTCCATAACTGAACCATCTGGTTTTGTATGGAACTTGTCTTTCTAGTTTGAACTAGCTGATTTTGTACAATTTAATATAGTCATGCTTGGACCCACTAAATTCACCCAAAATCTAGGGAAGGATTTGAAGTCTAAAAGTCTAAACCTAATTCTAAACCAATGTTATTAGACTTGGAATTGACAAAAACTTTGCAAGGCAAAAGAGCAAAGAGTTTGAATCAGATTGAAAAAAATAAATCGACAAGTACAAAAGAATAAAAAATACACATTTTGATTACAATTTTTTTTTATTGATATTCGATAAAGCCATGTCCATTCAATGCACAATATCAATAGATTTTTAAAATTGAATAGGTTTCTGATATATAATATGAATTCAATTCAAGAACTAGAAGCATTTGCTTATAAAAGTTAACTAAATAATAAAATACTAAATTTTAAATAGGTAGGAAAAACCGAAGAAGTTAAGAAGTAGTTTCCTCCATGTCTTTGGCTCCTTGATCCTCAAGGTTTTCCAAGTCCTCCTTGTGAAAATGAGGATACTCCTTCAATTGAAGCTTACTGGATGTAGTATCTAGCTTTGCCTGTTCTAAATTCAAGTCGACAACTAAACGGTCCAAACTTATCATCATCATGAAACATTGAGATGCAAGTTAAACTTTAAAGTTTCAACTTCAAATTAATCCTTCCAAATCAAATAACAAGCCTTTAGATAAATTGAGCTTAGTCTCATTTTTCTTAGTGTCTTACCTTGCAATTGATTATTGCAAAGCTGAGGATTGCAATGGACAAATACAAGTTCATTTAAGCACTTTTATGTTTATCAGTTATGCTTCGTGGAATGTATTTTCACAAATATGCTCCAATTGTGCTCGCAACCTAAAGTACTGTAGATCTGATTTAAGATTCGAATGGAAAATCTCTTAAGATTTGACATATCACTGTTGATGTTTTGCCGTTAAAGACATAGCCACTGGTAGTGTTTCAAGAGTCAAGATTAAAGACTATTAGGTTGAACTTTATCGACGAGTGCAAAATTTAAGGCAGAAAGGTATGACCGTAAAGGAATACACAGAGGAGTTTTATCGTGTAAACTTGCGGGCTGGTTATACTGATGATACTCCAGAGAAGACAAGGAGATACATGAATGGATTGAGGCTGGAAATACTGGATGAGATCAGTGTTCTCTCTCCACGAAATATAGAAGAAGCCTTTCAGAGTGCTGTAAAGGTTGAAGAAAAAATTAACAGGAAACATAATAATAGGAGAGGACGAGGAAATGGCAGAGGACGAGGACAGTCCTACGACAGAGGGAGAACTGCCACTAACAGTGAAGAAGGCAGCAACTCCAGAACTTCAGGGACAGTAGAGAAGGGAGATAGCACTAGAGGAGGTCGGCCATATCAGTGGGGAAGAGGAAATGGTCGCGGAAGAGGGACTAATGTCTAGTGCTACAGGTGCCATAAGTGGGGGCACAGATCCTTCGAATGCCCGGAAGCCGAGCATGCTAGCCAGAGGGGAGCATTTGTTGCGCAGCCTGAGGAAGTTGAAGCACAGCCCCGGGAGGTAGAAAATTTGGCAGAAATAGAAGAGGCTTTAGTTTTAAACAAAGTGTTATTGAAGCCAGGCAAGGAGATGGCTGAACAGACCCAACGAAAGGCACTGTTCCGAACAGTTTGGAAATCACATGGGAAGTGTTGTAAATTAATCATAGACAGTGGAAGTACAAATAACTTAGTTGCCACAGAGATGGTGGAAAAGCTGGGATTGAAGCGACTTAAGCATCCCACACCTTACAAGGTGTCGTGGCTACAGAAAGGCCACCAACTATTAGTTGATGAACAATGCAAGGTTGAATTTCATATTGGCAAATACCAGGACAAGGTTGTCTGCGATATTATGCCAATGGACGTATGCCATATACTGCTAGGGAGACTGTGGCAGTATGATCAGAAGGTGACAAACGATGGGAAGACAAATTGTTACAAATTTGTGAAAGATGGAGTCAAACATACGCTTGTACCCATCCAAGAGGAGGATGCAGCAGAATCAAGTGGAACAAAAACATTGTTAATAGGAGGAAAAAAGTTTGTTACGTAGATTAAGGAAAACGAGGTGAATTATGCGATTGTAAGAAGGACAAGAACAGTGCTGCTAAACACATAAAAGTTAGAATTTCCTACAGAGATTCAGGAGCTGTTGGAAGAATTTAAGGACATTGTAGTCGACGATTTACCAGATAAGTTGCCTCCCAAGAGAAGCATTAGCCATCATATCGATTTCATACCTGGAGCAAGCCTACCGAACAAGGCAACATATAGAATGAGCTCGAAAGATAATGAAGAGATTCGTAAACAGGTGCAAGAGTTTCTGGATAAGGGACTGGTCAGAGAAAGTCTGAGCCCTTGTGCGGTACCAACAGTACTCGCACCCAAGAAGGGTGGAGAATGGCGGATGTGTACAGATTCACGAGCTATCAATAAAATCACTATTCAGTACAGATTTCCCCTACCCATAATGGATGACATGATGGATTGTCTTAGTGGGGTAGCTTACTTCACGAAGATTGATCTGAAGAGTGGATATCATCAGATCAGGATTAGAGAAGGAAATGAGTGGAAGACAACTTTCAAGACTAATGAAGGGTTGTACGAATGGCTAGTCATGCCATTTGAATTAAGCAAAGCTCCTAGTACTTTTATGAGATTGATGAATGAGATGTTAAAAGAATTTATTGGCAAGTTTGTGATAGTTTATCTTGACGATATTTTGATTTTTAGTAGAACGAAAGGAGAACACCTTCAACATGTTCGAAGGGTATTAGAGAAGTTACAGCAGAACAAACTAATGATAAACTTAAAGAAATGTACTTTCCTGCAGAAGGAACTGGTCTATTTGGGGTTTGTAATTGCGGAAAATGAATTGAAGATGGACCCAGAAAAGATTGTGGCAATCATAAATTGTCCATCACTAACGAGATTATTTGAGGTACGTAATTTTCATGAACTGGCAAGTTTTTATCGGAAATCTATTAGGAACTTCAGTGAAATCTGCGCGCCGATGCTAGACACCATCAAAAAGGCCAGTCAGCCTTTTTGTTGGACCAAAGCAGCGGAGGACAGCTTTCAGCTTTTGAAGCGGAAGATTACAGAGAGGCTAATCTTGAGGCTGCCCGACTTTAACAAACTTTTTCAGGTTCGATGTGACGCAAGTGGGACAACTATTGGTGCTGTGCTCAATCGGGAAGATAGACCGGTGGCATTCTTTAGCGAGAAATTAAATGAAAGCATGCATAAATACTCCTCGTATGACAAGGAATTTTATGTCGTGGTCCAAGCTTTAAAGCATTGGAGACACTACCTGCTAGGCAATGAATTTGTATTATTTTCTGATAATTCAGCGTTACAATATGTAATGCATCAGCACAAATTAAACCATAAGCACGCCAAATGGGTAGAATACTTGCAGAGTTTCACTTTCATGCTAAAACACATTAGTGGGCAAGCCAATAAAGTGGCAGATGCCTTGAGTAGAAGAGTTTTGCTCTTACAGGAAAGCAGAATACAGGTGATGGGATTCGAACATCTGAAGGATTTGTACCAGACCGACACAGACTTCAAAGAAGCTTTTGAAGCTTGCCAAAATCCCGTGTTGAGGAATACAAGTCCATGGTTGGACTACAATTTGCAGGAAGGAATATTGTTAAGAGGTGGACAATTATGTATCTTGGACTATTCGATGAGAGAAAATATCGTACGGGAGAAACATAGTGGTGGTCTAGCCGGTCATTTTGGCATAGACAAAATTTTGGAGTAGCTCAGACACTTTTATTACTGGCCCAGAATGCGCAGGGATGTACAACGATATGTGAATAGGTGTAAAGTCTGCCAACTGGTGAAAGGACATAATCAGAATACCGGAATTTACACGCCACTACCTGTTCTGAGCAGGCCATGGGACTCAGTCAGCATTGACTTTGTCTTGGGACTGCCTAGGACGCAGCGGGGGTGTGACTCGGTGATGGTGGTGTTAGATAAATTTTCAAAAATGGATCATTTTATTCCTTGCCGGAAAACTAGTGATGCCACGTACGTAGCTCACCTGTTTTTCATGGAGGTTGTTAGATTACATGGCCTACCCAATTTTATCGTTTCTGACAGGGATTTAAAATTCACATGACACTTTTGGCGCACCGTGTGGAAAAAGTTGGGCACGCAATTGAATTTCAACTCTGCTTATCATCCGCAGACTGATGGACAAACGGAAGTGGTGAATAGGAGTTTGGGAAATTTATTACAGAGTTTGATTGGGGAAAATTCATGGTTATGGGATCGTGCTCTCGCCCAGGCGGAATTTGCTTATAATGATTTGCCCAATCACAGCACGGGACATAGCCCATTTCAAATCTTGTACGTCATGCATCCTTGAGGAATACATGAATTGCGAGATTTGGGAAAATTAGAACGGAAAAGCGCAAATGGAGAAGATTTTGCCGAAGCAATGAACGAACTACATGAACAGGTAAAATTAAAATTGCAGGACGACATACAGAAATACAAGCAACAAGCAGATTCAAGGCGAAGAGAAGTACAATTTAATGTTGGAGATGAGGTCCTTGCGCACTTGCGCAAGGAACGATTTCCTAAGGGCGCATATAATAAATTAAAATTTAAAAAAATTGGTCCATGCAGGATCTTGCGTAAATTTTCAGCCAACGCCTACGAAATTCAGCTGCCACCTGATATAGGCATATCACCTATTTTCAATGTGGTGGATCTGTTCCCATATACTCCCCAAGTAGAGGAAGACAGTGTGGTACGACCAGAACGAGACACCCAGGTTGGAGACAGTTCTTGGATAAGGCATATGCCTTCGGCTCAATCCCATGAGATTGAAGGGATTCTCAGTACCCAGGTAGCCAAGAAGACACGTAGGAAGGAATATCTACGATATCTCGTCAAGTGGAGAGACCGTCCAATGGAGGACAACTCACGGCTCAACGCGGCGCAGATACGGAAGGCTGGCTATTCAGTGGAGGAGCTCATGGAATGGAGCCATGATTTTCTTTTACCCCGGGAGCTTGATGCATGAGCATCTAGCTGACAGGGCAAAGACAAAAGTGAGGGGGATATGGTTTCTGAAGAGGACAGAGAAATTAATTCATTGGGTGGAAAACATACTTGTTTTTATTTATTTATTACTTTTCTTTTATTAAGTTACCTAATGATCACTGTAATAAGTTGTAATTAGGAGCAGTAATAATTAGTTAGAGTCATTGTTTCCAAATAGTTAATTTATTGTTGTAAAAGCATGAAAATAAAATGTACTAGACAACCATGCAAAGTTGTGTATGAGGAATAACTGATGTAACCAATTGAACAAACTAACAGCAGTTAGGACGGTTTGTAAACAGTGCTATTAAAAAGTGAGAAAAAGCACAATAGAGGGGTTCGGACTGAAGAAGAAATATAGAAAGGAAAAATACAATTTTCTGTGCACATACATCCCTACAACATCCTAACCAATTGTGTAATACTTTGTATTAAATTACTGTGTAAAGATTGTTAATGCATTGTTACAGATCTTAAATAAAAAAGGGGAAATAATCAAATTCGGAGATAATCAAATTTAGAGGAGAAGTAACGGCGCCCAGCTGCAGGCGACTCAAACAAAATAACCAGATACACAACAAAGAAATCATTTATGTAATTACATATATATGAAGTCAAAATTTGCAATTCCAGTGGAGCAAACAACCACTGTAATACTAGGTATGCGAACTTACAAACATAATCAAATTCAATTCCAGAGTTGAGCTCATATACAGTCATCAAAATTATTGTTCATTTACATTATGTGCAAAGCATAAGAACGAACCCAGTTCACGGACATGGGAACCGTAACAATTACAAATGAAAACCAAACCCCATAAGTCCCCAAACTCATTCCTACGACCCAACAACAGTGTTACACGACTAAAGAACCAAACACGGGCAGCGGCTCGACGCCAACAACAACATCAACCCACACGCCGAAGACTAAGGACAAGAAAACCACAAATGAACAGAACGACACTACCCGGGTTTCATTCGGGATAGCTGAGTGTCCAAGCGTCGAAACCCTTGGGTGGCTCTACTTGCAAGAGAAACCACCAGACAAGATTAATTACAATGGAAACGGAATGCAGGGGAACTAGAGAATTGAAAGAACAAATACTATACAGAGAATTTGTTTACCTGATAGACAAGCCATGACTGCAACCATACCTTCAAATTGTCTTCCTGCTCACGAGGAGCCAAAGACGTTAGGTCCAGGTAGAAAAACGAGTATAAATATCCAGCATAGAAATGGAACTTACCAGGTAAGTTGGCGGAGGAACCAACGAAGAACGCCACCATAATTTTGCCGAGATTGTGTATGAATCGAACCAGTGCTGAAGAACAAGACCAAGAACCATATGACCATCAACCAACACACAAAGGCAACAAATCGTGAAAACACAGGCGACAAATCGAGTAAAGGATGCATATAGGCAGAGACCCATTAAAGCCAACACCAAACACACCGTAACAGTCGACATACAAGTAGAATAGCTGAAGAAAAACAAATCTTACCAGGGTTTCAACAATTTACCAGGCAAACGGAATACTCCCAAGTCAAAATCCCGAACCATTGAAGCCGTGAAGACCGCTGAGAGCATGCAGCTCGAAGAAATCAAAGCAACAAAACCCCGAACAAACCAAAGGAACCCACATTGAAGCTGTGAAGGCTACCAGGAGCTCATAGCTCAGAGAACTAAGCGGACAAGCCTCAAACCAAAACAGAAGCATGACAGTGAAATTGCAAGGGGTCGCTGAGAGCTCACAGAGCAAATGACCGGGAGAAACAACAATAACCAAATGAGCGCGACGGTGGTGAAACCCTATACCAAGGTGGGGTTTTAGAATTCCGAGGAGAGACAGATGTCCACCAAATACATAACCAGCGTACCATTACCGTAAACCCATTCAATTAAACGCAGATTGAAAATCAAATTGTCATAAATCCGAAATCTTGTGATTAATAATATTAACTGTCAGTACACCATCAAGTGGAGCGCATCGACGACGGGACCACGTGGGCTGGCCCCATCAATATGAGTTCCAGAAGTTTCCACATAAACCTCTTAGGATGCTAACCCTACAGGTGGGTTATCACCTTTTGTTGCCATGGTCGGGAATAATTCTTGGTTGGGAACTTAAGTTGTTTTTGCAGAAGGAATCACAGGTACGTTGGGAGTCTCAAATGGACGATACAAATGTCGGGGCAATAAATACACATAAGAATATGATTCAAAGAGTGGATTAGGAGGAAAAAGCAAGAAATATGAAATAGGTTGAGGACTAGCTAGAGGAGAGTCCTAAGATGAGCCTACCGACTCTGGCGATGGTTGAGAAGCAAGGGGTTGGATACTTAG
>APFE031516068.1:361278-374708 GCA_000404065.3 Pinus taeda | reverse complement strand
GAGAGAGTTGTAGCTCTCTGCAGGTTGCAGCCTGCATACTGGTAAAGGACTGCACTAGTACAAGACCATTGTAAATGGAGTTTCTAATTTGAAAGAAGAGAGAGACATATTGCAGCAGGTGGTTTTCACCCACATTGGGTTTCCACCTTATATCTGGTGTTCTTTGATGTGACTGTCTGTTTTTCTTGTTCATGCTCATTGTTTTATGGTATTGATATGTAAAAATAATTCAAAGTATAAATAAGGGAGAATTTTTAAAAGGACTAGATAATACTGATTCACCCCCCCTCTCAGTATTATTTTCAACAGATTTCTCTTTATTGAGCCTAGCAATCCCAGGTTGGGATATGTGGTAAAGCCTAGAGAGTGGGTCTTGGTTTAGGGCCTAGTGATCGAGCGTGGATTGTGGTAAAGCCTGAGAGACTAGGAGACAGGAAAATTCCTTACACAATAGGCAGAGAAATCCGATGGCATCCATGCTTATGTGGCCAAGTTATCGAGTGGATATCATGGTAAAGCATGTCATTACATGTTCATTGTGTTGACCTAGTGATCTGGGATGGACTACAATTAAGCTTGGTTTTCATTGATGGGGGTGAGGTGGTTTAGCCTCAGGATGCCTTGGTTGGTTCTTTTGGTCTGAGTCCCATATTCATGCCTGGAATATGGCACAGGGGTGAATGGATGAAGAGATATTTGGCTCAACCATTCTATGGTCGGGCGGAACATGGTAGTTTCATCCCAGGTTTGGATTTTGCATCATCAACAAGAGGTTATTTCTCTTTGTATTTCTATGAGTATTACACTGGTTTATATGTGGATCATATGGTTGTGATTTCCTTGGTATTTCTATTGTTGTTATGCTAGTTATGTATATGTTTTATGACAATGGCTATGTATGGCTCAGATCATGTTTTTACTTGTAAATGAAAGAAAAATGTATCTATGACCTAATGGATGATAATACAACAAATGATATAAGGGAAAAATGCTTCATAGAAATTCTCAGATAAGTATGAGACCCTTATGCTTAAATATGTTGTTTACACCTGTAGATTACATATTCGTGATATGTTTGACGAAATGCTTGTCATGGCTAGTAGGGGTCTGATTAAGGGATTTCTCAAGTATTTACATTTGCATCACTGTTTCCTTGTTATCTCTTTGTTCTGAAAGTGTCATTCAATTTTGGGTAGTGACCTAGGCTCTGGGCCTAAAAAAGTGGCTAAAATCCCAGGGAAACTGGTGTAACACTAGAAAAAATCGTCCCTAGGCATTGGTATGCCTTAGCACGAGAGTGTCCATAGCCTATTGGATGTTGTCAGGTCCATATCATGGGAGGACCCATGTGCAAGTGGTCTAAAACCTCAGTGGGACCCAAGGGTTGGTTAACAGAAAGGTTGGGATGGTTCTTAGGAGTCCCGTTAATGATATGGAAGGTTTGTATGATGTGTCTCCATTGATTCCATTTCGTTAAGGTCACCTAGGAGGTTGAATCCAATCATAGTAGACTCTCGTCACATGTTTACCCTGGTTGGCTGGTTACTTGGGTAGATGTGGGAGGAGGGTGTTACATTAAGAGCATTGCCATACTAAGTGGATTTGGTTCTTTATTTACTGTTTTGGATTTGGCCTATTAGTATCTTATAATGATGACAATATTATACTATGATTATCTCTTACTTCCAAGAATGCAACAATTCATTATTACTATTTTGTGCTATCAAAAGCTCAATCTGGATCTCATTTACTCTTTAGAGTTCATTATAACACAATGAAATTCCATGATTCATGTTTGATGTTTTTAATTTGTTAACTTAGAATTCTTTGATTGATTATTTTTTATGTTTCTCATAAAGGCAATGGTCACTGTGTAAGATAGTTTCTTTACCAAGGGTAATCTGTTGCCATTACTCAAGTGTTTAGACCAGTGCATGATTATCTTGGTCATACTTGTTGTAGTTGGACCTTCACATTGAAATAAAAATAATTTTCAGATCAAAATGAAAACATAGCCAACTCTAATTCCGTGGCCATTAAAATTTTGTATATAAGGAAATAGTTATTTTCAAAACCACTTATTATCATAGGATTCAGTTCTTCTAATCAAGAGTATCTAAAATGTACATGCCCAATAGAGTTCAAATTCTTGAATTTATTTTATCTATCTTTGATTCTTGACCATTACAATGGCCATTAAAAAAACATTCTCAAATGAAGAAAAATTCTGAACTAAATCTAGCAACAATAGAAAAAACTAAGGAAAAGTGTTGAGAAAATGTGAGAACACAGAAGTAAAATTGGATGTAAATGTGTAGAAGATAATGGTATTTTTATCAGTTGGAATCCTTAATACACTAGACCTTCTCAAGGATGGTGATAAATATTGAAGGATTTAAAAACATCAAAGGTTTCTAAAAAATTTCAAGAAAAATGTCAGTTATTTGCATTGGAACAAGTATATAAATGAATCCACCATACCATTGATAGTCTCCAAATTTGGCAATGAAAATAGAAATTAAGGGCTCCAAATCTAACTCATTAGGTATTTTTGCATTTAGCATTTTAATGTGTTTTCTATGCTTAAGAAAAACACCTGTTTCATATAAATTGGACTTTAGTAGTGTAGCTTCTATTATGAAATTAATCCAAAAGGTGTGCTCCATGGACATAATAGAGAAGAGGTCCATTTTTTTCCTTGAATGAAATAATAATCTATAGGATAACCTAATACAGAAAGTGTCTTCAGAATTTTTTACCTGATCCATGAACAATGAAATATTATATCAACCATGCAACATATTACCCATTAAATGGACCACAAACCATGAACTATTATATTAACCATGTAACATATTGCATTTTTACAAATCCACATTGCGTTGTGGTTACAAAAAATAATTCATGCCACTCCTATTCTTGATGGCCTCCATTTCTTGCATTGCCCAAAATTGTTGAGTTTCCTACCTAATACAAATGTGGTGGACTACCCAAGATTGGTTGATTAGGATGTGCCATAACGTTTCCATTTTATTGACTCCAATTTGCTCCTTATAGCCATGGAGGGACTAAGAAACCCAAGTGTCCACTTGTGTTACTAACCCAAACATCATGTGCAGGTGTTTTATAAACACAGTTACGATTTAATCCTGCACCAGTGTGGGTATAAGAGGAAGGCATAACCATTGGCTGATAGCGGGTGACTTAGATGTTAATCAGGTCTTGGTATGATGTTGTATGCTTTGCAATGTGTTCCAGAGTGTTGGACATCACCCTATGTGCCTCAAACTGTCTTAAACCATAGTATTCTTTGTTGGTCACCCCTCCTCCTTTTTCCAACACTTGTTGAACCTTTCTTGCCTCCCTCTCTTGCCTTGCCAATTTTTTTATGTTCCTTATATTCCCTTGCTTTTTGTCTTTCCAACCTTTCCTTTTCTTGATATTCTGCTACTGCAATCCTTGCTAGTATCTTTTCCTTGGCCAACTCTTTATTTCTCTTTTTAAATTCATGAATTTCATTTTTTTTACGTTCAGAGTCAAAAAATAAATTCATATAATCTTCAGAGGTGACCACTGTGAACTCCTCCCCAAATGAAGACAAACTAATTTTGAGTGCCTTGATGAGGCCTTCACTCTCTCTACTGGTAGCTTTAGGAATGCACCAAATATTCACTTCTTTGTTGTTCCGTACTCCTCATGACGTAACACTTTCCTTTCAACCTCTGAGACAACTGATTAGCCCCCATTGTTGTCCTCCTCTAGTACTTCATGTTGAACATGCTTCTCTTCTAGTGATCCATTGTTCAAAAAATAATTAACAAGTTCAGTGTTCAACTTTGATGGTTGTGAAGGCATGTCCATGATTTCCTCATTAGTGGTAGACACATTATGTGTGTTGATATTCATCATGGTATTTTCCAACCATGATGGTGGGCTTACTTGGGTTGGCTTTCTCAATTGCTCATTGTTTAATCCTGTTGAATTATCATTTGAAATCAAGTTTTCATTTTCATTCACATGATCAACTACCTCATATGGAATATGACATGCAGAATTGGCTAGTGGTTTAGTGGGTGTGACATCTGCCATGTTATTGATAGTTGGTTCATGGTTGAACAATGTCTCATTGACATGTTCATCATCATCACCATAGAAGTTCCTTTCAGAAAGGGACATTATACCTTCAATTGCACCATCATATTCTTTGGCATCAACATGGTCTTGTAAGTTCTCTGCTTCTTGACCTTCCACATGAAATCCTTGTCTACAACTCGTATCATGGATAAGAGCATCAACATTAAGTGGCCATATACTAGTTTGCCTAAATCCATCCTTTATATTTGAAGGTGTGAGAGCCCTTTTAAATTCTTTACTTGCAAGCTCAACGAGCTCAAACCTTTTTACTTCCACTCGTGGATTCTTTGCCATCAACGAAGCTCACTCGACCCCAAAATAGTTATTGAAAGGCCCAAACACACTGACATCAAGGGGTTGCAATTTGTGAGTGGTATGGGTTGGCAATGTTAACCAGTCAATTCCCAAATTGTTGACCTCGTCAATTGTCTTCACAAGCATGTGGCTTCCACGACCATCTAAAATTAATAGTTGTATGTTTTTAGGTGAGACACCACCTGGTATAGATGTAGAAAATTGACAAAGGCAATTCAATAATAGTTCCTTTGTCATCCATGCATGGGGATGTGCATCCATGCATGTACCTGGTTCAAAATTATGTATATAGTTTTTTAGTTGCGTTTTACCTTTAAATAGATAAAACAATAGGATTGAAGAACCAACTGCATTGAGACAATAAAGAATAGTGATCCACTCCTTACTCTTAGGAAAAACCATAGGAACATTTATGTTCCCTCTCTTGGAAATTACTCCCATACCACAATTCCTTCCTTCTAGTAAGCATGTTTCATCACAGTTCCATATATGGTCATGGGGCATATGAGTGTTTCTCATATGCAGCAAAAAGAGTGTTATAGAACTTGGACACAATTGTAGGGCATAGATTTAAATCCCTGTCCTTGTTAAGGCATTCATTTCTTTTGCATTCATGTCTTTTTCACATGTGTTAATCATCCTTGTGGTATATGTGCTTGTCTCATATGCGTGGTTTCAGTCATGGTTGTAGTGATGTCACCATGTGAAAGAGGATGTTGTTGCTATGAAGTATGTCTTCATAAGCATATGATTGGTTACATGTTGTTTATGCTTGCGTATTGTTAGTGTACATCGGTATGGCTATGTTATCATGCATGAGGTCATGGTATGTGTAGTTGATATGGTCATGCATTGATGGATGGACTCTAGCTAGAATGATGGTTACATGGTTATGTGATTATGTATTATATGTATATATGTTGTCATAATTATGTTATACATGTAATATTCTAATTGGTTGTTCTTGAAAATGAGATATCCTCCTTGAATTATGCTAAGGTATGTTGGTTTATTGTGATTTATGATTTGGTTTAGCCAACATAGTATACATTGCAAGAAAGAGATCAAAATGAATAGCAAGATGGTAGACTAAAAAGAATCTCCTTGTGAATCAGATGAGCAACATGGTGTTAGGCACTCTTTTGATCTTGGAAGACACATTGAGAAGCTTGAAATAAGAACTAAGGAGTTGTAAGGTGGACAATAAAAAAATCATATAGGCACAAAAGAAATAAGTAGAGGTTAATGCTATACTGCTTCAAAGTTTGTCAGATTTGCAGCGACAAGGGTCACTTCGAACCAGTCATGGATAGGAGGATAGAACTAATGGGGCATATGGTAGTAGGTCTCATGGTGATTACATGTCAGATAGAGACGACATGGTTAGAGATGGAAGATTGTTGGATACTCCAGATAGGAGAGGTGATGGATACATATACTATTCTAGTCCTAGTTTGGATAGAAATCATGATTTCCATCATTATCATCCTTATAGGAGGAGTGATAGGGGATACTTTCCAGATGAATTGAAGAAATCAAAGCCACCTAATTTTGATGGATATGTGAAGAAGCTAAAAGATGAAAAAGCTTGGATACTTGGGATAAAGAAGTTCTTTGAGTTGCATGAGTACATTGATAATATGAAGGTTGGAATAGCTATCTTCAGTGTGAAAGGTAAAGCAAACATTTGGTGGGAATATGTTAAGTGGGTTAGAAACACTAGGACATATGACTTGACTTGGCATGAGTTCCAGAGGATTTTTAGGAATAAGTACTTTTTAGAAAGGTATTACGACGGTAAGGCCAAAGAATTATATGAGCTAAAGATGGGATCAATGATAGTTGAATAGTATACGACTAAGTTCATGGAGATATTGAGGTTTGTACCATATATTAAGGATGAGAATGCTAAATTTCAGCAATTTGTCAATGGATTTCCATTAGCATTTAGAGATCAAATTGTGTATGATGAACCTCAGTCACTTGAGGAAGTTATTGGGAAATTGAAGCATTTCTATGAACAGTCAAAGTGTAAGAATGAATCTTAGCAAGATTGGAAAGGGAAAGAAAAAGGTAAAGGTGAATGGAAGTCTAAGAGAGCAAGGCCTCATAATGCAGAAGAGAAAGAAAATGTGGTACCACAAAAGAGGTTCAATGTAGCTAGATAGAGACATGGTTCACAACAACAACATCATAAAGGTGAGGGTAGTGGTCGGTTGGAGTATTGGAAATGTGGTAAGGAGAACCTTAAGAGAGATTGTCTATAGAATCAGGGTGGTAGGCCTCAGTTATATAGTGCACAGGAGGCACAAACTATTGGGGATGTTGGTCAGAGCATTCTTCATATTTATGTAGCATTGGATAGCAAACAGACAGACCATCAGGCATCTATCATCGAGATGGATGGTAAGCTTTGCGATCAAGTCATTTCTATTTTGATTGACTGATGAGCCTCAACATTGGGTAATTATATGGGCCTTAAATCACCTCCTAGCTTAGTCAAACCAATTATTCTCATATCTTATTGCATACTTTTGATTATATTTTGTTTATGAAATGAGTTAGAGTTGGATATTTGGCTTTGTGGTCTAATGTTCATGTAATGCAGGAATAAAGGATAAAAGCAAGGAAAAGTGCAAGCATAAAGGATAAAAGCAAGGAACTATGGAAAAGACCCTAGTCTAAACTCGAATGGGACAAGGGGGAGTAATTATAGGAGATAAATCCTCCTCATTTACGAACCCTCCATTCGAATATTCCTCCATCAGCTTGGAGTACAAACAACCATCACTTTAAAGACTAGAAGACAACCGAGAAAGTGAAAAGGACAGAAACAAGTTTTTCATGAGTTGGAGGCCAAGCCTCCCTAATGGGAAGGAAGTCGTTAGAGACTTCAGATGTATAGATAGAGAGGCTTAGGACCTTAATAGGATTTAGAATTCTATTGTAAAACTCTATTTTCTTTCTGATCTGTAAAGACTTGTGACAGTTTGTTATGTAATCCATGGTTTTCATAATGAGAAAGAGTTTTGTTTTAAGCCAACTCTGAGTTAACTCAGAGGGATGAAGCTCTTGGATTAGGGCCTGACCCGAACAACCAAATTTCCTCTTTACTGTGTATGAATGGTAGCATAGATTTCTGTTTCTATTCATTTTCTTAAGTAGATTAAAGGTTTTCCATTTATTTGTTTAAGTAGCTGCACTTTCATTACAACAGTATAACATAGATTACTCATGGTTTTCCTGTTCATTTGTGTTATAGAAATATTTTGGCACTGCAACCCCAATCACATATGTCCATAAACCAAGGGCTTCTAAACCCCTAAAAGTGTTGTTTCATACCCTAAAGGATCAAGGTCAGCTAATTACATCATTTCCCATAAGTTCTCCCTGAAAAACTACTCAGAAGTAGTCAAAACTGGACCATCTCACCTGCTCCATGGTTAGGGTGCGATGCATCTCACCTATTGCACACAGGGGGTGCAATCCATACTGAAAAGCCATTCTAAAGGGTGTGATGGGTGAGAGTAGACAAATGGTAGAGGCAGTTTGCTAGGTGGAAACTCAGAGAATCTTCTAGAAACTGCTCATATGACACTTGCCTCTCAGAATTCGCCTAGGGATGAGAAAGAGATCAATGAAATATCCAAGTGGAACCAAGAACTATCAGTGAAATGAAACTAATCAAAATCCCAGAAGCTGACTCACCCCCTGCAAATATCTATATATGGATCCCTCATCTTAGAGATCCAGGGGCTGGAATCTTGTATTTTGTAAGGAAGTGTTGTTGGTTTCTGTATGAAGCATTATATTGTTGGGTGATCTAGTCTTTTCATGAGGTGAAGAGGGATTTCATGCTAGGAGGATGACATTGGATCAGATATTTGGGTTGCAATCCTCTCTTCTACTACTTCTATCAATAAAGCTATTTGAGTTTTCCTCCATATGCTTGTATATCTCCGAATCTTGTGTTTGTTTATGCATGTGTATGGTTAATGTACGTCTGATCCTATATTGTTTATGGTTATAGATCTATATGCTTTGATGGTATTATGCTGCTTTGACTCTACAGGTGTTCTTTGAAGTGAGACAAGTGAGAAAAGAGTGGCAAAAGCTCTATCAAGGGAGGGAGGAAACAAGCAAGGAACCAACTGAAAGATTGAGGTTGGTACTCTCTACTTCTCTCTCATCTATCTCTCATAAAGGAAAACACAAGTTGCTTTTGTTTGTTTGTTTCTAAGATAGCTACCCGTCCTCGTGGGACTAGCAGCTCTGAATGGACACTAGTTTTCCCGTAAACAAAATGGTGACTCCACTAGGGACCGAATAGTTTGTTTGTTTCTCCTTGTTGTTTGCTTTATAAAGTACATATGGAGCCTAAATTTAAGCCATCTAGCCTTTGAACTGCTTTTGCTATGCAACTGAAGAGTAGATCAACGCTGCTTCAGTCAATCTTTGGGTTGGTTTATGAACTGAACATCTGACTTGCAAACATCCTAAGAGCCCTGGTTGTAGCTCAAATAACCTCATTAGATCAGCCCCTATACTTTGTGTTTACTGCGTATCATAAGCTCATCCTAAATCCATGAACTTAGCTACAAATTGTGAGTAAAAACTAAGCTCAGTCTCATCCCTGGACCATTGTACTGTCTCTCATTGGAAATCTGGATGCATCGCACCTTCCGTGTACTGCAGGTGAGATGCATCCCTATTTCCCTTAAGGACAAGTGTGATGATTGAGTGAGACTGTTTCTGCCTCCAGATTTTGGTTTTTCTTCATTGTTTTAAGCTCTATTCAGGAGTTTTGTTGTCTATGATCAGTATATCACTGTTGAAACCTTCTTCCTTTACATTATTTAGCCTCCATTGATAAGGAATTGTGAATGTATTTTATGTATTTTTCATCAGTTACAATCCGCCTTTGAAAATAGTAGCTTAATCGAACTGTTGTCTTTTGATTTGAAAGTGTCGCAACTGTAATTTTCGGTGAAGAAAAGAGTGTCGTAGTCTTCCTCTTGTAGATAGTTGATTACACTTTTACCATTGTATTTTATTTGAGTTATCAATTCTTTGAAGTGTCAAAAATAGTTTTCCTTTCGAAATTGAAAGTGTCGTCTTAGTCTTCCTTTCATTTTTTGAAAAGAAATTGTTAAAGTGTTGCTTTGAAGAAAAGTAGTTCAGATCTGTACTTAGTTTTCTTTTTGTCATTCTCACATTAAGGAAATTGAAAAGAAAATACATGCATGTGCATTTGCATTTAGACTGCATGCGGAAATTTATTTAGGAAAAGTGCATTTAGTGTGTGCTCTCTGCTCTATGTTGAAAGAATTTTACTCTTCTTTCCTTAGTAGTTATGATTTTCATTGTTAGAATAAAATAAATGACTGATTATCATCTTAGATTGCACATTTAGGAATTGCATATCTACATCACGCGATGAACCTTGAAAGAAAACTTCTTAAGAGAGATCAACTGTAAAATAAACCTCAATGAGCATAAAAACGCTTTGGAACCTAACGAAAAACATCTAGAAGTCTAGGCTAGAGACATATTCTAGCGTCGTAAAGCCTGGTAACTATCGTTTTCATTGTAGGTTGGGTGATTCCTCCTCTTTGATATGACAAGTGCCCGTACGGACTTGTGCTCCCATGTACCATCGAGTATATATTAGGAGACCAAAATAGGCTATATCCTTTATCCTTAGGAAGCCGTGTCTGCCGCCCTATCGATCGTAATGCACTAAACACAGCATTCGGGAAGATTGAATGCCATGCGTAAAAGTATATTGCAGTTTTGTGATTGGTTTGGTAATCCCTCTATCTAGACTTCCAAAGTAGTCACTTTCGTTCCTTTTCAGACTCCTTAAAAGAAAAGGTCCATCTGAGCACTTGTCACTTCAAGCTCATTAAAAATCAAAGGCGACCAGACTCATCTTTATCTTTTTCTTGACTCTTAAAAATTGAAAAATCAAGTTGTGTCAAAGAATCATAAAATTTATATTAATCATAATAACATCATGGTTCCCTCGTTGGTCTTAGGTTGAGAAAATGGAGTCCACCAATCAAGGATTTCCCCTTGGGGGAAATCCTAGTCCTTTCTCTTCTTGGGGAGATATTGGTGCCCCTTACATGGCTACATTCTCCCTTCCAATATTGACAATTGGCCTGCGAGTATGGCTTTTCTCAACCTATGTCGTCCAAAACACCGTAATTCCTGAGCAATCAAATCAACAACCAGATGATACTAGATTTGTCCCCCCACCTTCTTTTTTGTTTGTTTCTCCCTCTCCTTCTTCGTCTTCACTTGGTGAAGCTAGTAACACCAAAAACCAAGTTACTGAGAAGAAGAAGAAAGGGAAGGAGAAGAAGAAGAAGAAGCAAATGACAAAAGGGGGCAACCACACATCATCTGGTGAAAATCCAAACACTACACCATCCAAACCTAAATCTCTATGTGTCATTTGCACAGGGGACCGCTATCATCAAGATTGTCCTTGCATCCCACAGATCTTAAGGGACTGGTCTCCCCGTTTGCACAATCTGGTGTCTTCAACCTCTATCGATCATGTTGAGAGTACACCATAAACTAGTGAAAATGAAGTCAATGGACAGAAAGGAAGATCTAAATTTCCTTGTAGGTTGTGTGAAGGCGATCATGCCCTCCACCGTTTTCCTTTCCTGGATGAAGCTAAAAGAGTCTTGGATAACCATCCCGCTTCACCACAACGACTTCCTCCTGGATACAAGAAACTCTTGTCGAGTCCATCGCTAGTTGAAAATCCGACTGACACACCTCTGTTGTCAGTCGAAACACCTATCATTGAAGATAAACCCTCTGAGTCCACACTGGACCAAAGTCAATAGGTCAAGATGGCAGTCGACCTAGTATTGCCTTCAAAAGGTTCTCCTTCAGATGATACAGTCTCCAAAGAGAATGAGAACAACACCGTTCAAATTCTTTTTGTTAACACATAATCCGATGAAAATGGGGGCAATCTACCCATTCCCTGTAGGAAGGAAGTTCATCAGAAATTCATTCGACCGTTTATTCGGTCCCTCCTCCAAGAAATCTAGTCATTTTTTTTTATTGGAATCTACTAGCTAGACCCCGCCTACCATTAATGTTCCATTCCGAATCATAGTACAAGCTTACAGAATGATCATGGTTGGCACTATCATAGATGATGGGGTTTCCGTGAGTATCATTTCCTCAACTACTTGGAAAGCACTTGGTTCACCATCGCTTCTGCCTGAGATTCAAAATCTGTCAGGCTTCAATAAAGGAACCAGCTAACCGTTAGGGATCCTTCCAAATTTGCCCATAACTTTGAGAAGGAAAAACGTTCATCTAAATGTGATGGTAGTCCAAGGGCCTCTGATTACAATCTACTCCTTGGGCGTGACTACATTTATAGCATGGGAGCTATTGTTTCCTCACTCTTTCGAGTGATGTGTTTCTCGTATGAAGGTAGAATGGTCCAGCTCATTGACCAGCTTTCATTCCCTGGTTCAAACATGGCTACTAGTCAAATGCCATCCTTAACTGGTCTTTTTTCATAAGGAATGTCTCATAAAACTCCAGTTCGTCCACCTGATGATCGCGAGTCATTCAGTTAATGTGACAAAAACCAGGGGGAACACGCCCTAGCCTGCTTCGGCAGGAAAGCCATAGATATAAGATATGTTTCCTCGTAGGATATATGAACAATCTGACACACTCGCCCGTTTTTGAAAATGGGATCAGTCTAGAATAAGGTTTCCTCATCAAAGGTTATGTGATTGGAAGTGGATTCAGCCCTTTCACCTTTGTCTATTTCGATGGATAGAGCCAAGGAAGCGTTTTGTATGCAACGTGGACTAAACAACCTTGCTTTAATGCAAGAACTTCCGTATGGTGACCTGGAAACTTTACTTTTCTTTATACCTGGGGGCATGCAAACCTTTTTTATGCAAGTGAAAAGCGATTAGCATAACTCTAACCCCATAGTTTTTACTAACTTCAACTGCTAAAGTTAGGTGATTGGTCTAATCAACCATTCACCTTTGCAAGGGCCGACAACACCGGCAAAGTAAAGGAGATGTTTCCCGTCAAGAAACTATCCTACCTAAATGCAGTAGTTCTTTAACCCCTAGGACAATAGTTGGTCATTCCTAGCTTGCGTACAAAAGGCTCTGGAGCAAAGTTTCGCGTGGGGCAAGCTGCCTAAAAATGAACCTACCAATGAGAGACATCCTTATTATATGACTGGCACAAGCAGGTTTACACAAAGTTCAAGCTCGTTAAAAAATAAACCTAGAAATGAGCATATGTTCCCCCAGAGTTTAAGCTCATTAAAAAATGAACCCACCTTCGGTAAATAACTTATGTGATCACATTTCTATCAGCTTTTGAGCCTTGGTCGTGTTCTTACCATCACCTCCACTTTTTAGCCGATCATACACCTCCACTTGATTGTTTACCCTTTTGAGGAATAGCTGCGACGAGTGATTCTGTTAGCCACCTTCTTTACACTGCCATGATTGAAAAGTTCCAAACTTACCTGGAACCAGCTACTACCCGAAAATATCACTCATTCCTCAAAAAATGAGTCTCGTGTAAGCTCTTTTTAGACTCGTAAAATATAAAAATATTTTCGAGCAATTGGCCTCTCCAGCTTGTTAAAGTGATTGGAAGTGCCATCCCTCCTCTATATTTTAATCTTTTTGGACCTAAGGGATCATTACACAAAAAGATCAAGCACTTGCCTTTTTCGGCTCGTTAAAGTGATCAGAAAAGTCATCCCTTTTGTATTATTTTATACTTTTTCGGACTTAAGGTATTATACTACGAAAAAGGATTATTGGAGTTTCCTTTCCGTCTCTTTTCAGACTCTCTAAAACTGAAAAGGACCGAGTTATCTTTGTTGTTAAACTCATTAAAACAATAGCGACAAACTTGTCCATTACAGACAAGAGCGAGTTTCACTGTCGCTAGGCTCGCTA